>BTPG01000004.1:51421257-51648757 GCA_036245525.1 Semisulcospira habei | reverse complement strand
CTCGCATAATGCACTCGCAAGTTTCAAGCCTGTGTTCGTGTTAGCTGCAAACCTGCCCAAGTATTTATGTAGCATGATTCCGGTGTTCCGTGTTGGCAAAGCCCACGAAGTAATGTTTCCTAAAGACTTGATCAGTGATAGCTTCTGAGTGAGGCATTGTCATACAAGTCAAATTTTTTCCCGCAAATATTGTCATGCGCTGACTTCAGGTTTTTTTGTGTTTTTTTTTTTTTTTAATCTTCTTTTACCAGACGATTTCCGCCCACCTATTTGGGTGGCGTGATGCCGACTGATTCGGGTAAATGCGTCACGTCATGCTAGGCTGTGATGCAATATTGCGCGTGATTATACACGCACCATTCCACGTCTAAGGATAATCAAAACCCTTCGCTGGTGTGTTACTCATAAAGCGAAAATCTGCAATGACGTTGTGTCCCAAAATCGCGTATTACAGAATGGAGCGATGCGTCAGCCTGGCTAATGAACCCATCTTTCAATGACATGGTGTTTCACTCCAGGAACATTGCGGCAGAGTCAAACCTGCGTGAAGCGACCACCCAAGGGACTATCTGAAAGTGGTCACCTTAGACAATCGGACTCCATACACAGGGTCATCCAAATATCAGAAAGAAAACCATGTAACCAAAATGAGTGGTCTGCTGGGACAGATGGTCGTCTTGTACACGTGGACGCCTGGCAGCTTTGACTGCATTAATTTATTCAAGGCGCCTCGCATCAATAGCTGCGAAAATGTGGTATAGCGTTGACTCCGGCAAAGCTACACGACAATTTCGCAGCTATTGACGCGGGGCGCTTTGAATTAGCTAGAAATACAGACACAAAGAAGCGACCACACTCTAACATTCTAAAATCAGAATGATATCTTGTCATATCTATCGTAAGCATTGGATAATCGTTGCTTGAATCGATCACCTCTGCAACCTCTGTAGTTTCCAATACCTGTGTTTTAGAGGCGATCGATTAAGCAACAATTATGCCACGCCTGTGATATTCATCGGTTTTCTGTCCGTTCATTAAGGTCAGATGACGAAATCGGAATAACTGCTTGATTTTGCCGTGAAAACCAAGTCATTTGATTGTGTATGGTCAGTCGTGATGGGTCATTATATTTCCACCAGTCGTTCTCCTGTTGTGTGTTTGTGAACGGACGTATAACTTAACCCCTTGACTGCCGAGAAAAAAAGAGTCCGAAATAGCTCAGGCGGTTAAGCGTCAGGAGCGAAGGGAATCGCCAGGTCGTGGGTTCGAATACCCGTCCCGGCCCCGGTAGATGGACTCGCAATCCAGGGGGAAAAAGACGGGCTTGTTCAATAGCATGTCCGTTGAAAGTCCTGGTAAATCAAAGTGGCACAGTTGGAGTGCGCCTGAGTTGATTAGTGTTCAGGTCGTACTCCGGCTATAGGTAATAGATTTCCCTACCCCCCCCCCCCCCTCCATAACCCGCCCGTCAGGGCCGTCCATTATCACTTCGGTGCCGTGGACGTTAAACCCGAACTAACCAACCGAGAAAAGAAAACGTGAACACGATCCAACTGCAAGAGGCATAGATCCTCACGACCGCAGGGGCTCACGAGGATCTATGCCTTTTGCTGAAACTAATTTGTACCCATGTTTCTTGGACGGTGTCGGCTCAGTTTTGGTCTTTGAACGAAGCCAGATTTCAGAAACAAAAATGTACGTGAAGTGTACGTACAGAAGTGACAGCGGAAGGGTTAGAATGTTCACAGTCCCTAATACTTTGACAGTGAGTAGGCCCTCAGAGGACAAACACCGCCTGAAAGCTAGAATGACAGTTTGTTCACCGTAAGAGGCTAGCGTGAGAGTCACCGTCTCCGCCCCAACCCAGCAGTGTGCGGACCGCGTGCGTTCGGTGATCGATGTGGCGATAATGCAGTGTGAGTGAGTGGGACTCGGGAGAAATCTATAAGCTATCGATTCTCTTTACCACCAGTCGCAGCCTGATCCTGCCTTCATTCCTTCTGACTGAGGAGAGGTGGGACGATCACTGCGAGCAAGGGGCATAGATTCTCATGAGCCCCTGCGTTCGCAGGGGCTCATGAGAATCCATGCTTCTTGCAGATTTTGGGGAGAAATGTGGTGGAAAGATGCCACACACAGCCCTGTCAAGTGTTTCTGTAAGGATGGGGCTACTTCCGCATACAAACTGCTCATCTGCGAGAGATCCTCGTAAAGGTTTATGTGTTTGGCTGGACTTATAAATTTACATTCATTGTTCTTCAGCCTACCTCGTCATCTGGCGAACAATAGTGTTGGAAGTGGGGCAGAATGGGGAATACACAACTTTGTTGAAGAAAGAACTGTTTGAAGACTAAACAAGCTGGTTTATGGTGTTCAATATTTTGTGGAATTTCCCAAACATTGTGTGTGTGTGTGGCGGGGGGGGGGGGGGGGGGGGGGGGTAAGGGGAGAGTAGTGACACAGAATTTCATTGCTGTGGCTGCTTGATTCTTGTTTCCTGTGTTTATGGCTTGTTTCTTGCACCATTAAGCACTGAGGTGTCCGTATAACGTGACCATCTTGTTCTTGCACTTGTTCGACCACCTCGTAGGCTGTCTCTGTCTTTTGCAAAAGGCGAACCCCGACATGATAACTCGATAAATTAATTAATTACCCTGCACTCTAGCATCCCCCCACACACACCCCATCCCTTCTCCCCATCCCCCGCCCTCGTAAGCTGAACTCCAGCGCTACCTTTAATCGCAGATTGTGTTTTTGCAATCACTGTAAATTGATCGTCAAAGATCCCCAGCCCTCAAAGGAACATGGACACAAAGTCAAGCGGTTTCAGTAAGAGGCATGGGCCCATGAGAATATATGCCTCTTGCAGCTGTGTGGTGTTCTTTTTTCTGGACATTTAAGGGATTACACCTAATGAATTAATTCCGTCTGAGAAACACAGATCTAGTAAGTCAACGACGACAATCCCAACGAGAGGTATAGATTCTGTAAAGCCCCAGCGACTGCAGAGGGCACATGAGCATCTGTTTCTCCAGCAGACGGAAGGGGCTTTGATGAGTGATTCCTGGGCAATGTCTGCGTAGTCACGCGCGCCCCCTTCACGGTCACCTGTTCTCCAAGACGGTTTCCGGCGCGATGTCGACGACAACACAAGAGTGGCGTCGCGTCGACATTTAGCTGGCGACGTGTCGACGCCGGCTTGATTCCAGCCCTGCAGGTTGTCAACTGTCTTCCCGTGTTCTGCGACATCGCTGCGACAACAGGCGTAGACACGGCGACACGCCAGCGACAACGGACGTGGACATTGCGACACACCGGCTGCAAGAGGCATAGATTTTCATGAGCCCCTGCTGCCGCAGGGGCTCATGAGAATCTATACCTCTTGACTTGAAGAGGATCCGTTCCGTCTACATACATCTTCATCTCGTCAACTCAGCTAAAGGGACTCGTCGAGTTTTGAATTAGTTACTTGTCTGCCACACTTGCAGTCTGGAAATCGAGTGTTGTCATGTAGAAATTCTTTTGTTCTTACGTGAATCACTCTGATTTGAACTAGTTTGATTTATTCCAGCAGGAATTGAATTTCTCGGCCTTTCGTGTCCAGAACGACAAGGCTTTCCAAACATTTTGCAATAAACAATGCAGTTCAGAGAAAAGAGCTGCGTTTTATCACATGTTTGGTCTGAGTTGCAGAGGACTTGGGTTTCGCTACGCCGAATACCGTTCTGACCAGTTTCCGCTTTGAACGACGAGCTCTTTAGGGTTGATGGTCGATCCATCTCCCGCATTTTCCCTTAAAAGCTGGAAAGAGGTTGTGTGTGATTTACCCTCCCCCCTCCCCCTCCCCCCCCCCCCTCACGTGGGCACGCTCAGCTGACACCCCAACGCGCACAAAGGCCCTCGGGCCGAAATCGGTCAAAATTGGCCCGCGCACTGGCCAAACTGCGGCCGACTTCGACCTGAAGGCCCGCTGCTTACCGTGACCGGGACCGTAGACGAGTCGGGTTTCGCGACATCGAATCCGATTGCGAGCCGCTTCCGGCGTCGGCGACAGGCCCCTGGGAGGCTGAAGGGGAGGAATAGCAAGCCTGTCGCCCTGAAACACTTTACGCTATTATATTAATATCAAACTGCGGTTTCAAATATGTATTGCACACAGACCAGCACACTAATGCACCGATTGATTGTTTGGGTTTTATGGTTGTAGACACGATTAATACACTCACTGATTGATTGTTTGGCTTTTGTGGTTGTAGACACGATTAATACACTCTGATAACTGCTTGTTTGATCGGAACGTAACCTTCTGAGCCCTTTTGTGAGAATAATAGGCTTGGCGACGATAATGTTCACGCATTGGCTTTACTCGGCTAACAGATTGGCTTGAGGGTGATAGTTCAAGGGTTGTGCCAGAATAGCTTGGCGCCCATAGGCGCCAAGCTATTCTGCCACAACCCTTGAACTATCACGCTCGATCACACACAGATTCGCTTTCCAACAGTCGCGAGTTCCAGTCCCAGTATAGTTACTGGCATTCGCAAGGTCCCTTTTTTTTTTTGTTCTTTTTGTTCGTATTGGGTTGTCACCCAGGCTGTAGGAAACATTAACCCCTTCCATGCCGGTGGTCTCGAATTTCGCGTCTGAAACTACTGCACTCTGACCTCCATATATGCCTGAGAAACAAAAATGGTGATGAAAATAAGCATACAGAACCTAGGACTAACAAGAGAAAAATCCTCATGAGCCCCCGCGACTCCAGGGGCTCATGAGGGTTTATGTCTCTTGCAGGTGGGTTACAGTTTTCCTTGCCCTCCCCCCCCCCCCCACCCCGGCTGTGAAGGGGTTAACACGCTGTATCAGTTCTGTAAAAACTTTGTGTCCGTGTTTGTTTTTTTTATATCACGAAGGAAAACATCTGTTGAAAACCGAACTTTTGACGACTTTTGCGTCTAATGTGCAGTTTTCTGGGAGAGATGAACTCATGTCCTGCTAAGATTTTTTTTTTCCCCCTGTCCTAAGCTTATAGGTAGCAATTTGTCTTTTTTTCCGTCCAATCTTTTGCGCAGAACGGTGTTGTTTTTGTGTTTTTTTTTTTCTTCTTATTTCTATCGTTTGCAGCAACAACAAAAAAATGTCTTTCCACTGTTTTTTTCTCTCACGGTGCCTGTCCCTGCTGCTCGTTACACAGCCATAACGCGCGTGCGGCAAGTTGTGTGCAAACATTGCTGTGAAAGGGGAACCTCTGGTCGTCCAATAGGCCCAAACACTCGGCACGCTCTCCGTTGTGACGCGACTGCTCGTGCTCATACTCGCAGTGGTGAGCTCTCTATAGCGCGTGCTGCTCGTGAGCCCCTTATAGCAGTCGGAACCTTCTTTGTCGACGTTATTCCTGTCGGAATCATTCTGACAAAGAACGTTCCGACTGCTTCTATTCTTCAAATGTTATGCGGTTCTCTTAATATACTTTTGGGCCATACCATTCTTAAGGGAAGTAGCTAGGGCCCATTACTGCCAGACCATTTCTTTTCATTAACCCGTTCACTGACACGCCTAGAGTTTTTTTGGGGTTTTTTCTCTGAAATCTCAGTGTCGGTTCAGCGCCTAAGAGCCCCAGCCCACCAAGGAACATGGATTTTAAGTAGTGTCAGCAAGAGGCATAGATCCTCATGAGCCCCCGCAGTTGCGGGGGCTCATGAGGATCTATGCCTCTTGCAGCTGGCTTGTGTGCACTTGTTCAGTTTTGTCTGGCAGTGAAAGGGTTACCTTCCCCACCACCGGGTACCGACAAGAAATGCCCCGCAGAGACAAGATTCATACCGCTAAATTTGACAAGCTCCCTTTTCAAAGAGTCGGTTCCGATTCGGATCAGGGGCCAGTCCTTTGTCGTATCAAAACGCAATCGGTGCGGGCTTCGGTTTTACTCTGCACGTGCCTTCGGCAACCGCCGGCGCGCGCCGCCATCACGCATGCTCCCGGAGTAGCAAAGGGAAAGCACTCGTCGGGGAAAGGAGGGGAAAAGGAAGGGAGGTAATTGAAGAGAAGGGGAAATGGGGAATTAGATTTGAGTTATGAAATCAAGTTATAATTTTGTTGCCGTTGCCTGTTTGCGCGGAATGGATGAAATCCGAGCGTCGCTTTTGAGACGGGAGTCGGCGGAGCGGGCAACGCCTTGTAATAAAGCGAGAGGTAGAGTTACAACGTCTCTAGCTTTTCGCAACACTGCCATCCTTCCATCTGCAAGAGACACAGATCCCCATGAGCCCCCGCAACTGCGGGGGCGCATGAAGATCTACGTCTCCTGCTGACAGTTACTTCAGTGTTGAATACACGGAGGAGATTCTCCGAGGCTTTGAGCAGCAGATTTTGTCTGAGTCACTTGTTGATCATAGAGTAGTTTTGGTACCGATTTCGATTTGCAAAAACATTTCCAGACATTCTTTTTTGTTCCGTCCCGCTGTCCTTTGTGACCGCACCGCCCCACTCCGTTTCTTAATCAATTTTCGGATGTCTGAGTCAGATTCACGGTTGAAATCAAAGTAATCAAAGAGAAACATGACTGGTGTCATACTGACCGTTTTTTGTTTTTTTTTTCTTTCTTTCTTTTTTTTTTTTTCTGTCTCAACACGCAACAAGTGGTATTGTTTTCACGCAAGAGAGTCTCGACGCCAGTTTGAAGCAGTGACTGGCGTGCTGATCTGTGATTTTGGACCTTACGGCCTTCGGCCGTAAGGTCCAAAATCGCAGACCAGCACACTATCTCCTCGAACATACCAATTATTTAATGATGACAGTCTGTGTTGCGTGTTTGTCTTTTGTTTACGTGGTTGGTTGGTTGCTTGGTTGGCTGGCTGGCTGGCTGTTTGCATTAATGTTTGCATTGTTCTTTATATCTTGAAATTACATGTCTGTTGTCATTTTAATGACTTGTGTTCAGCACGCGTTTAATTAAATGATATCGCGACACAACAGTGAACCAGATTTAAAAAAAAAAAATTCTTTTGCATTTTGCTTTCAGCAGCACTTTAGCACATCCTCTTGTCTGTGTGTGTCCTCTATAGGTGAAGGTCATGCTGAAGATTTGCGCATCCCCACAAGGGGACACGGGGGCCCGCTTCCTGTCCGTCGACCCGCACCGGAAGCAGATCACCATCTTCGACCCTTCTGCCAGTGGCTACGTCACTTCCGCAAACCGCCGCACGGGAATCGCCGCTCCCAAAATGTTCGCCTTCGACGCCGTCTTTTCGCCAGATGACTCTTTGGTGAGTTTCTCGTCTGGTCTCGTCGTGTCTCGTCTGTTCTCGTCTGGTTTCGTCCCGTCGTGTCGTGCCTTGTGATCGTCTGTGATGTCTTCTCTTGTGTTGTTATTTACTCGTACAATGAACTCATGAGAGGTCAAAGGTAGTGACAGATTAATATGCTTGACGCCTTTGGGGCGCCAAACTAATCTGGCACTACCTTTAAACCATCATGGTCGATACTTGAGCCCGCAGCTAGTCAAGAGTGGTTACAGCACCTTTCCACTGTGTGAACGTGTATGGGTGCGTATTTGTGTGTGTGCCTGTGTGCATATGTTAGTCAATGATCAGTTACTGCTTCAATCACAAAGCTAGCATGGACTTCCGACCGTATATGTAATGTAAAGCAGTCGTCATTATGATCTTAAGGACATAGTCATGTTTCTCAATTAGGTCACCCGTTTTTCTTTTTTTAAAAGGCCAGTTCATGGCAAACTATGTAGCTTATTGTAAAATAAGTCACTTCCGGTAAACTGGGCTGCTTCCGGTAAAGGCTGTCAAAGGCAAACTGCTTATCAGAAACTGGGAGGACCCATACGCAACACGTCAATGGTTTTCTAGCTATTCCTTTCACTTCCGACACCAGAGGCTGGAGAAAGATTAACCAGAACAGTTAACTCATTCAGCCCGTCGCACGTATTTCCCAGATTTTGGAGGCGTCATCTAACGACTATGCACCTGTTGCAGGAGATAGATCGACCATGATAATTCAAGGGTAGTGCCAGATCAGCTTGGCGCCTGTCGGCGCCAAGCTAATCTGGCACTACCCTTGAATTATCATGGTCGATCCATCTCCTGCTCTAGTGCGTCAGGGCTGAATGGGTCGAAGCGTAGTGCCGAATTAACTTGGCTTTAACAGGAACTCCCATCCTCTGCCTAACCCATCTCATACTTCACAAACGCAAGCTTTTACTTTCAACTGTCTCGAAAGCAGGCAGGTGCGACACGTCATGATTTGACGTCACACGCAGCAGCTGCAACACGCCATAATTTGACGTCACACGCAGTGAACTGCGTGTGACGTCAAGTCATGACGTGTCGCACCTGCCTGCGTTCGCATCCGACACAGTGCTAATTAAAAGTCTGCATAAGATGTTCCTGTTACAGAAATTAGCTTCAGCTAAACTGTGGCCGGCTATGCAAAGCAACCGTTTGCTAACTCAGCATGTCGGACCCCGAGTGGAGCCCTGTGATGTTTGCGTTGTTTGTAGGATGGCTGATTAAGCGGGAACACGTGCTAAGTAGCAAGCACTTAACAAATTACTCCAACTATGGTGCAACAGGGCTCTTTTTTACGGACCCCATTTCCCAGCAAATCCTTGCATCATCAGCTTTGCGCTGTCGGGAGTGAGTTGTTTAGCCGAACATCAAAGACTTCCCGTCACGCTTTGACGTAAACCTTCATGTTTAACTCGATTGGAGGAGGTTAAAAGAGGATCATTGCGAGCAAGAGGCATAGATTCTCATGCGCCCCTGCATTCGCAGGGGCTCATGAGGACCTGTGCCTTTTGTTTGATATTACTGATGAACTTTGAAAATGCATGCAGAGGCAGCATGCAGTTATTACTAAACATGCAGTGGTGTTTTTTTCCCTTACTTTGCAAAATGCCTGCCTAATGCGAAAAACAGTCTGCTCACAGCGGATTTGAGATGCAATTGCCCTGACCTCCCCCAGTAGTAAATGAGGACTACGAGGCCAATACGGATGTAGATGGTGCTAGCAAAACCTATAAGCTTCTCATAGACCTCTGGCATTCTGTAGAATGGAACGAAGCCAAATCCGTCACAGGCAGAGCATTGTATTGTGTTCGGATACAACTTGCCATTCACCCTGATCACACAAAGTCTGTGTCGTCATTTCCTTGTCAATGTATTGATGTTTCGCACCATCACTGCCGAGGAAAAGTCAGTGAACGCGACCCAACTGCAAGAGACATAGATCCTCATGAGCCCCCGCAGTTGCGGGGGCTCATGAGGATGTATGTCTCTTGCGGACACCATTTTGTATGACCAGTGCTCCTTAGACGGCAGGGGCTGTTTGGCGCTGAGTGAGCAAATACTTTCAAAAACACAATCCGCGACCACTGGCGGTGAAGGGGTCAAGAGAAATAGAACAGTTTAACACCCTCTTCTATCCTCCCCCCCCCCCCACCTTCAGCTCAACCCATCTCCCCCACCCCACTCCCAAGCCCACCCCCCACCCCCACCCCACACTCTAGTTCCCCCCCCCCCCCCCCTACTTACTCTTATCCACCTTCGCTTCATTCAACCCCCACTCGACTCACAAAGCTGGGAGATCGGCTTTCTTGGATGTTCCCGTTGTACGTTTGGCTGTCAAAACAAATCGCGCGTTCTGCCTTTATCATCCATCACAAGGGGCCGTCGACTGCTACCTAGCGCCTAACGGTTTTGTGGATGTCTACAAGAATAGATGTAACTGCCTGCTTTTTTATCTAGTGCCAGTGGGACAGTAAACTGGAACAAGCAAGAACAAGCAAGCTTTTTATCGACAGCAGAAAAATAACACTGTTGTGCGCGTTTTTGGCCTCTATTCTTTGCTCTCTTGGTCTCAGTTTCTGCAGGCAGCGCCATCTGTGTGCAAAAGGCATAGAACCTCATGAGCCCGTGCAGATGCACGGGCTCGTGAGGATCTGTGCCTTTTGCTGAAGTCAGTTGAATCACGTTCTGTCTGGTGTTCAGTTTATCATACTGTTGAAAACTTGCATAGCAATTAGCTCTAAGCCTTGTCTGTGTAAAGCTCAGCCCTAAACTCGCTTTGTCACGCTAGAGTTACTGCCCCTACCTGGGTAAGTTTCCTCCCTTGATCTTTAAAGATGAAGGGAAGTTGTGAGTATATTTTTACGTCAGTGTGTGCCTGTGTGTGTGTGTGTGTGTGTGTGTGTGTGTGTGTGTGTGTGTGTGTGTGTGTGTGTGTGTGTGTGTGTGTGTGTGTGTGTGTGTGTGTGTGTGTGTGTGTGTGTGTGTGTGTGTTCCGACTAGTGTTGTGTTTTTTCCCTCTAACTTTCTCATTTTTTGGACATCCGTTATCTCACCTCACCCCGTTCGCTCACGTATCAACCACCCTCCCAACCCACCCCCACCCCGCTCATCTTCCAGCCACACCCTATGGCATCTAACCCCAAACCACCACTATCCTTGCTTAAAACAGCTTAACACAGTGCAGCATGTGCCGACATTTTCTGTTTATTATTTTGCACACGAATTATTTCAGAGTAAATCAGCCCATCCAGCTACAATGCGGCGTGTACCTGTTGTTTGTGTGTGTGTATTCTCCCGTCATTAAACAAACCAAGCGATGTCGAATGCACTGCAAGGGTCTTGTCTGGCTCCTGCTGAAACTCGACGTGGCCGGAGGGCGTTAATACGCAGCTTAAAACATATGGAACCAGCACTCTCCGTGTTCACACCCAGAAGACTCCATCTGCAAGAGATGTAGATCCTCATGAGCCCTTGCAGTTGCAGGGGCTCATGAGGATCTACACCTCTTGCTAATAAGACTTAGTCCAGTTTGGATCTGTCTTGCTCAAAGGGTAGACAGTGTACAGTTTGAGTCTAAATCTTCACCTCCCACCATTTTTTTCTGGCAATTGCTTGCAAGTCAGGGATGAGAACTCTGGCGTCAAGAGAAGAAGTCAACGAGAGTAACAGTCCTAGAACGGTGGAGTAACTCTAGCGGAACTGTTTGTCTGTTTTTTACCTGGCGGTCTGGAATGCCTGGTGGTAAGAGCTGCCCTGACTGGTAGGCTAAATCTTCCAAACTAACCATGTCTGTTTTGCTTGGGTTGTCCATTTGTGTTGGGGGTCAAAATTCACGCACCAATTTAGATAAGCAGTCATTCAGACGTGAAACACAAAACAGCACAGTACAACACAGCTCTCATGGGTTATTATAACTTGCACTACCACACTGTCGAACAAAGCTACCGTTTTCACTAGTAGTACAACAGGGAAGCGTCAGATGTACACCAAAATGGCATTGTTCAACCGGAAATATTTACCTTTCTTGCAAAGTACGGTTATCTGATAAAGTGTGTTCGTGATGGGGGATTGGATGGGGTATACACACAGTGTCTGACTGGCTGGCTTTACTAAGTAAGATGTTGACATGATATTCATTGTTCGGCAAAACATTAAAAAAAATTCAAAGCGCGTCATTTGTACGCTTTATTTATTCTAACTTAGTGCTTGAGTTGTGAAGTCTATCCCTTGTCCTGTGCTTAGCCCGAAATGATTACCTCACTTTGAGCAACAGCTGGTGCCGATTTTGATTAGCAAGAGGCATGAGAATCTATGCCTCTAGCCAGTTACCCTTTTAGCCCCGGATCCCTACAGCAGGAGATGGCTTGACCATGATAATTCAAAGGTAGTGCCAGATTAGCATGGCGCCTTCAGGCGCCAAGCTAATCTGGCACTACCCTTGAATTATCATGGTCAAGCCATCTCCTGCAACTGGTACATAGTCGTTAGGCAACACCTCCAAAATTTGAGAAATGGGACCTTGGGGCTGAAAGGGCCAACCAATGAACATGTTGGACTTGACACATGCTAATGCAAGTGTCTCTGTGTCCACAGACCGAGTTATGTGCAGCCAGTCTATCGGAGATTGTCCAAGCCGTGGTCAGCGGAGCAGATGGCTGTCTCTTCACATACGGTTACTCCAGGACTGGTGAGTAGTTCCTCCCTCCTACTCTTCCACACCACTGTTGTTCGTTTCTCTTCTTTTGCATCTTTGTTCATTGGCCATTATGTCTCAATCAGTGTCAGTTCATTCATTCATTCATTCATTCATTCATTCATTCATTCATTCAGTCATTGTCAGTCTGTCACTTATTCACTCATTCATTCCTTCAGTCATTGTTCCGTTCGATCATTCATTTAATTTGGTATCTCATTTATTCGTTCTTTCGTGATTATCATTCATTCTTTCTTTCTTGATTTGTTCGTTCGTTCATTTGTGATGTTTATTCATTTGTTCGTTCATTTGTTCGTTCATTTGTTTGTTCATTTTTCTTTCTTTCGTTTGTTCTTTCTTTCGTTCCTGGGTGCTAGCGTTCGTTCATTTATTCGCTTGTTGGTAGTTCGTTCCTGCGTTCCTTTGTTTGTTCTGCCAATCCATTTATTTGTTTTTATTTCTTTGTTTGATTTGCTGATAATACAGTATATTTCTTTGTTACATTGTAGACTTGTGTTTGTCCTGTGTATTGCATTTGTGCGCATAGCGCCAGACACTACCGCGACAGGAAGCGGGAAATCTGATGAATGAAAACACGCGCGATCTACTGAGCGTACTGGCAGAGGACATGACGCCAGCCATACAACACACACATAGAGTATCATGACCCCCCGCAGAACCCGGGGCCTCATGAGGAGTTCTGCATAAATTTCATTCACGTATCTCGCCTTGGAGGAGGTTGTAGGACGTTCTTTCTACGATGTGCAGACACGACACTTTTTGGACGTGTGCCATAGTGGATCCCTTTCTGTTCTCTGAGAGATTAATAAGGTCTGTGGCAGGTGTTACGTCACTGCGCACGCCCAGCTGCATCTGTAGAACACAGAGCACATTTACAATTCTTTGCTGTCAAATGTTCGCTTTTTCATCGAACCATTAATTTCACTGCTAATGGAATCGGACTGTTTTTGAAATCACAGTAGATTCAATGTAGATTCAGCCGTCGGAGTGTGGATACAGAGTGCTCTGAACAAGAGGCATAGATCCTCATGAGCCCCCGCAATTGCGGGGGCTCATGAGGATCTATACCTCTTGCAGTTGGTTGGTTTTCCCATTTTTTTTTTGGCAGTGAACGGCCTTTGACTGCTGTAGAACAGACAACAGACAACAAACACATTCACATTTCTTACAATTTCAAACATAAGCTTACTTTATTTACCATCTTCCATTGAAATCTTAGTGTTCTCATTCTCACGGATATACATGAAAGCTAGAGACAAAATTGGCCATCTCCTCGGACTGTGTACATACTCTCAAACTTGGCCAGGACCAGATTCATGAACATCTTTCTTCGTGTACCGGGCCAGTCTCAGGTAATTTCATCTACAAGTGACCTTTTTTTCCCGAGATTCTTAATCTGTTTTCTGACGTTTACTTCAAAAGAGCATTTCTTGTGCTAGAATTTAGTTTTCCTGCTTTCAAATGGCGTATGATCGAGCGGGTCGGATGTCCACGACGAAAGGGGTATCCAGCAGGTCGCATTGTGATAAAAGTTCCTCGTGGCGGCGTCTGCCTTCGCTTGCCCGCGCACGGCCGTGCGCGGGCCAGCGAAGGCTGACGTCGGCCCGAGGACCTTTTGCTTACTGGCATCCTCCCTCGGGCCCTGTTCGATCCTTCTTGTGAAATGTTCTTGGGTTTTGTCGAACTTCGAAAAGGAAAGAAGAAGAAGAAAACAAAAACTTCAGGACAAGGAAAAAAAAAGAGAGGAACCTTTGGCACCGATTTCTGTGTGCTTAACATTCCGTAGGTGTCTGTCTAATAAATCATGGGAGACTGTTTTAATCCCTCAGTGAACTCCCAGCTCCCTCCTCCACCCCCTAACCAACCTACCTCCCTTCTTTGTGTGCTAGAGGCATGTATCCTCATGAGCCCCTAAGCTGTAGTAGATTACGAAGACCTGTGTCTTGGGCGTGTGATGATCAGCGTCATTTATATCGTCATGATTTTCATAAAGAAGACATTCATCATCTGAAGCCTCTCTCTCTCTCTCTCTCTCTCTCTCTCTCTCTCTCTCTCTCTCTCTCTCTCTCTCTCTCTCTCTCTCTCTCTCTCTCTCTCTCTCTCTCTCTCTCTCTCTTTTGCCATCGATGTCTATGGAGGATGTGTCAAAACTGAAAGCGTGAACCTTCGCCCGATCACTCTTTCCTCTGCAAAAACACAGATATTAATGGTGCCAGCAAGAAGCATGTCCACATGAGCCCCCGCATATGCGGGGGCTCATGAGGATCTATGCCTCTTGCAGACGGGTGGTGTTCGCTGCGGGCACGTGCAGTTGAGAACACTGATCTTATGTAAATTGTGCTTCATCTGTCTTAACTAACAGACTTTTCCAGGTATCTTGATGTTTGTCATAATTTTTTATATTATCTGTTTCCCAATGCGCAAAATGCCATCGAGCCGACGTCGGCCCGATGTTCTTTGCGCACTGGGGTCTCTTCCTTGTCCTTGCTCAGTTCCTAGCCTACCGATAAAGTGTCCTTGTTCTTAGTGGGTTGTTTGTGGGGTTTTTTGGTTGGGTTTTTTGTTTTTAGTTTGTTTGTTTGTTTGTTTGTTGTTGTTTTTTTTGTTTTTTTTGTTTGTTTTTTTGTTTTGTTTTTTTGTTGTTGTTTTTTTGGGCGGGGGGGGGGGGGGGGGGGAGGGGGGGGGGGTTCGTATTTAGATCCATTATTTTATTCAACTTTTTCTTTTATCTGTTTTATGCTGTAAGCCCAAAGTTGATCTGGCACTACCCTTGAATTATCAAGGTCTCTCTATCTCCCGCTGTAGAATCTGAAGTGTGACTGTGTTATTGGAGTTGTAACAACTCCGAAGGCGTTTGTGGGTCTACTGCCCAGAGCATGCTGGAGCCCAGGGCAATGATCGTGCGGACACCTTCGCTGGCAAGGCAGAGGTCACACAGGGGCTACGGACGGACAGATCAGACGTGGTAATAAACCTGAGAAAGCATTTCCAGGAAGAGAGCCAA
This sequence comes from Semisulcospira habei, assembly GCA_036245525.1. Classification (NCBI taxonomy): domain Eukaryota; kingdom Metazoa; phylum Mollusca; class Gastropoda; family Semisulcospiridae; genus Semisulcospira; species Semisulcospira habei. Next base: position 51,633,744 of record BTPG01000004.1, on the reverse strand, counting down.
AGGCACCACACAGTCGATCGCCTCCGGAGCAGAGGTGTGGAGAAAGGCAGCGAGCGTTGGGCAGACTTGACCAGACATGGGAGATCCACTATAATAAACCAGACCAATTGGTTCGACTATCGAAAGCAACTTTGATGGGTGGGGTGGAGCGCGTATGGGCCTCTCTGAGCGCAGAGATCCCACCTTGGCTGAACTGAACTGAACTGAACTGTGCTTTGACGGGCAGCAGAACGAACTGAATGAGTGACCCACGTGTGTCAATCGGCACGTCACGAAACCAGCCAAGCGCACGAGCGAATTTCCTCAGATGGGTCTTTGTGCGGCGGGTCACTTCGAGAATCCGTGCCGTTTGCTGATCTGCTGTTCCGGGAGTCAATCAGAATGGAGAGCAGAACAGTGATGATCACGGCTAACTGTGCGAGAAGTAGATAACGCTGCAGACAGTCCCTTCTCCAGTATTTGGCAGTAGTCTTCGGGCAGACTCAAGCACCAAGCCCAATGGGCAAAAGGCCATCGTGCCGTCGGCCGCCGTTGACCCGCGCACAGCCGTGCGCGGGCCAACGGCGACCGGCGTCGGCACGATGGGGGTCGCGCACTGGGAAGTCTGTCTAACGGTCAAGACAACCGACTTTGCATGTTTATTAAATGTGGGTTTTTCGCCCACGCCTTGAAAGTGTTGGCAGGCGGGTTAGGAGGGACACAGCGAAATACGACCTGAACACCGATCAGCTCAGGTGCACAGCAAATGTACATGTACCACGCATGACGCGTCAAGGGATAGTTGGCCGTGAGCGTAGTCCTCCGCCATCCACAATGAAGCAAGGCGCTCCGCTATGGCGGAGCACCTTGCTTAGTGGCTGACGCAGGACTAAATCTCACTCGTGAAACTGACCCCAAAACCTTTCAAATCACATGCTTAAAAGCAAACTCGTCTTTTCCCTGGATTTGGTCAAGAAAAGATGACTAACGATAGCTTTTTGAGAGTGAGGATAGACCATTTGGTCAATAAAAAGGTGACTAACGATAGCTTTTTGAGAGTGAGGATAGACCATTTGGTCAATAAAAAGGTGACTAACGATAGCTTTTTGGGAGTGAGGATAGACCATTTGGTCAAAAAAAAAAGGTGACTAATGATAGCTTTTTGGGAGTGAGGATAGACCATTTGGTCAATAAAAAGGTGACTAATGATAGCTTTTTGGGAGTGAGGATAGACCATTTGGTCAATAAAAAGGTGACTAACGATAGCTTTTTGGGATTGAGGATAGACCATTTGGTCAAGAAAAGGTGACTAACGATAGCTTTTGGGGAGTGAGGATAGACCCTGTTTCTTACTGGACGTCTGACAAGCCTGCCGCAATGAGCAGAATATAGCCGACGATTGTCTCACAGCCATTATGTCTCATGCGTGGCTCCTGGTTCGTCTAATTAAGACTGACAGTATGTAAGACAAACAGTCTCTGGCAAAAACTTAATCCTGAAAAAGAAAAAAAAACAAAAACACTTTCTTCTTCTTCCTCGTTCTCTCCTCCTTCTACGATGCCAGTGGCTGCTGCTCAAGTTCTCCCGATACAGCTCGTCGAGAGATGCTGCCTCGGGCGAGAGACGGGAAGGGCCAGTGTCTGCTGTATTTTTCCACAAGCGGGCTGTTTCCACACAAAACGTATCCCCTGTAAGTTTGTTGTGTTTTTGTTTTTTTTCCGCACGAGGAGCAACTACAAAGGACCATGCCAGCAGCAACAGGCGTAGATTCTCATGAGCCCCTGCGTTCGCAGGGGCTCGTGAGAATCTGCGCCTCTTGCAGATGGTTCCGGCCTCTTCCACGGGCCGGCTGTTGAAGGGCCATGAACGCGAGAGAGATGTTATCGGGTCAATATAAATCACAAACCTATCACACCCTCAGCCACAACCAAGCATAAAATCGATACCACGCTAGAAAACGCTCCTTTGCTCTTCTCATATTTGCAAGAGGCATAGAGCCTCATGGGAGACAACAGGATGCACTTTCCTTCTGCAAGAGGCATAGATTCTCATGAGCCCCTGCTTTCGCAGGGGCTCATGAGAATCTATGCCTCTTGCTTGGTAGGAGGTGGTCGAGTTTTATTCCTCAGACCGGAAAAAGGAGCAAGATTTTACGCCAGTGCCACTGAATATTATGGTGCCCATAAGCAGCTCTGGTCAAAAGAGCAGCTGGTCCATCCGCCTTCCACAACTGGAAATGAATAACTGGGAAGCGAAACTGGGAACGGATATATGTCGTCATGTTTTTTGTTCTCAATATTTTCATATTCGTGGGTTGTAGTCAGTTATACTCGTATCTTAGCACCTCAAAGCCTCACATTAGTCAACAGATCGGCCCGTTATCCCTGAGTGTCGTAATTCGTTCTTTATGTGTACTGCGGTAGACGACTTTTTGGACCATTCATTCGTTCGCTCGTCCGTCCGTTCATTCATTCATTCATTCATTCATTCATTCATTCATTCATTCATTCATTCATTTATTCATTCATTCATCGAGGACTCTCTCACCGCGACGTGTTGGAGGTCTTACACTGGCAAGGAAAAACAGTATTATTATGAAATCACCACACCGGCTGACAAAAAGTGTCCCGAAAATCGCAAGGATGAAATTAATCACACCGTCAGGTCTCTCCGCCAGCTGCCTCCTTTGCAAGAGGCGCAGATTTACATTCGCCTCTGCAGAATGCAGGTGCTAATGAGAATCTATGCTTTGTGTATGTCGGATTAGTACCATTCACACCAATTATCCTGAAAAAGTCTTGTTCGATGTCTGGACTGTGACGCGTGATCTGCTGATGCAGGGGCTCACGAGAATCTATACCTCTCTCTCGGTATTATTGTCACATTTTCTGTAATCTCTTCTCCTCGGGCGGAGGAAGGCGGCAGGATTTTAGCTTGTGAGTGGATCGTTTTTATCGTTATGTGCCTCGCACGCCCGACAATCAAGGTATGAAATCAGACGACATTTGTTCATTTCCGGCACTGGAGAGCTCTAAGAGAGATTCATACGCGCCGGTCGGGGTGGGGCATGCGCAGTGGCCACTTGTTTCCGAGGCCTTTCAGAGAACGGCAATCATCTGCAAGAGACATAGATCCTCATGAGCCCCTGCGGTCGCAGGGGCTCATGAGGATATGTGCCTCTTGGCGAATTTGGTTAGTTTAAAGGATACCGATAATTCTGAGAAAGTCCTTATCAGTGGTTTGCGATAGGTGGCCTTACCGCCGAGTGCCATGGTGTCCAAAACTAGGTAACAGCACACACTTGGCAGCATACTTGCAATTACATGTGTGTTCCTTTACGGAAGGAGGTCATAGGGACATCGCTCCGCGGTTTCCTGAGGTTAATAGAAAGCCTCTCAGAACTGTTTGCCGGAGTTCGCCTGCCGCAGTTCTGTAGAATGAGGGGGACATGGATACGATGTGAAAGTTTGTCACGGGCTGCCGGCTCTGCAGAAGGTGACAATGGACGCACTGTGAACGTTTGTCACGCGGTACCGGTTCTGTAGAGTAAAAGTGACATTTCTAGGGCTGGATCCAGAGCGGAGGGGGGAGATGTTTGGTATTACAGCACCCCCCCCCCCACACACACACACACACACACACACACTCACACACACACCCTCGCCTGGCATCAAACTATAAATAAGTGTGTTTAAAATTGAGTGTAACGCTTGTGTTTTCGTGCCGTACGTAACACCAGTTAGAAACTTTCAAAAACGTCAGAAGACAGTTTCGGTTGTGGTGTTTTGATATATACTAGACCCTGGCAATAGAAAAAAAAAAAGTTGAGCACCCCCCCCCACCCCCCCCCCCTTGAAAACTGATTGGTCCGGCGCTGATTTCCACACTGTGAACGTTTGTCACGTTGTACCGGTTCTGTAGAGTAAACGTGACATTTCCACACAGTGAACGTCTGTAGAGAAAAAGTGACATTTCCACACTGTGAACGTTTGTCACGCTGTACCGGTTCTGTAGAGTAAACGTGACATTTCCACACTGTGAACGTCTGTAGAGAAAAAGTGACATTTCCACACTGTGAACGTCTGTCACGTTGTACCGGTTCTGTAGAGTAAACGTGACATTTCCACACAGTGAACGTCTGTAGAGAAAAAGTGACATTTCCACACTGTGAACGTTTGTCACGCTGTACCGGTTCTGTAGAGTAAAAGTGACATTTCCACACTGTGAACGTTTGTCACGCTGTACCGGTTCTGTAGAGTAAAAGTGACATTTCCACACTGTGAACGTTTGTCACGCTGTACCGGTTCTGTAGAGTAAAAGTGACATTTCCACACTGTGAACGTTTATCACGCTGTACCGGTTCTGTAGAGTAAAAGTGACATTTCCACACTGTGAACGTTTGTCACGCTGTACCGGTTCTGTAGAGTAAAAGTGACATTTCCACACTGTGAACGTCTGTCACGCTGTACCGGTTCTGTAGAGTAAAAGTGATATTTCCATACTGTGAACGTTTGTCACGCTGTACCGGTTCTGTAGAGTAAAAGTGACATTTCCACACTGTGCACGTTTATCACGCTGTACCGGTTCTGTAGAGTAAAAGTGACATTTCCACACTGTGCACGTTTGTTATGCTGTACCGGTTCTGTAGAGTAAAAGTGACATTTCCATGCTGTGAAAGGTTGTCACGCTGTACCGGTTATGTAGTGTAAAGGTGACATTTCCACACTGTAAACGTTTGTCACGTTGTACCGGTTATGTAGTGTAAAGGTGACATTTCCATACTGTGAAAGGTTGTCACGCTGTATCGGTTATGTAGTGTAATGGTGACATTTCTACACTGTAAACGTTTGTCACGTTTAACCGGTTATGTAGTGTAAAGGTGACAATTCCACACTGTAAAAGTGTGTCACGTTGTACCGGTTCTGTAGAGTAAAAGTGACATTTCCACACTGTGAACGTTTGTCACGCTGTACCGGTTCTGTAGAGTAAAAGTGACATTTCCACACAGTGAACGTTTATCACGCTGTACCGGTTCTGTAGAGTAAAAGTGACATTTCCACACTGTGAACGTTTGTCACGCTGTACCGGTTCTGTAGAGTAAAAGTGACATTTCCACACTGTGAACGTTTGTCACGTTCTACCGGTTCTGTAGAGTAAAGTGACATTTCCATACTGTGAACGTTTGTCACTCTGTACCGGTTCTGTAGAGTAAACGTGACATTTCCACACTGCGAACGTCTGTAGAGTAAAAGTGACATTTCCACACTGTGAACGTTTGTCACGCTGTACCGGTTCTATAGAGTAAAAGTGACATTTCCACACTGTGAACGTTTGTCACGCTGTACCGGTTCTGTAGAGTAAAAGTGACATTTCCACACTGTGAACGTTTGTCACGCTGTACCGGTTCTATAGAGTAAAAGTGACATTTCCACACTGTGAACGTTTGTCACGCTGTACCGGTTCTGTAGAGTAAAAGTGACATTTCCATGCTGTGAAAGGTTGTCACGCTGTACCGGTTATGTAGTGTAAAGTTGACATTTCCACACTGTAAACGTTTGTCACGTTTTACCGGTTATGTAGTGTAAAGGTGACATTTCCATACTGTGAAAGGTTGTCACGCTGTATCGGTTATGTAGTGTAATGGTGACATTTCTACACTGTAAACGTTTGTCACGTTTTACCGGTTATGTAGTGTAAAGGTGACAATTCCACACTGTAAAGGTGTGTCACGTTGTACCGGTTGTGTAGTGTAAAAGTGACATTTCCACACTGTGCAAGTGTGTCGCGCCGTGTCATTTACGTGCAGTAAGGATGACACAGATTTATAATGTTTGTCACTATGGATTCATGTTTTCAGACAGGTGGCGCAAAGTGTCTGTATTCAGTTTCAGACAGACGTGTGTATGCAAGCAAACTTCTAGGCCCTCCCGCGTGCAGCCCTCACAAAGATTAATTATAGCGGTTTGAAAGCAAGTTTCCAAGCTTTACAATTAATTTTGAAGTTGCCCTCTGAAGACTGTATTGCACTTCTGGAGACAGATCGATCGTGATAGTTCAAGGGTGGTGCCAGAATAGCTTAGCGCCTATGGGTGCCATGCTATTCTGGCACCAACCTTGAACTATCAGGCTAGATCCGTGTCTTGCTGTGGTGTGTCGGGGCTGAGTGCGTTAAGCCACTATGTGTTCGATAATTTCAAGGCAGATTTCAAATCGTGCCAGAATTTTCCTTGGGCTGTTCCGTTTCGTGGCTGTGACATCCATCTAGCTCGCAATCCTGTCCCACGAAGCCTAAAGACGGCAAGTCCATGTTAGTGAAAAGCGAGTTTTTCATTGTATTATAATGGAAATCCCGCTTTTCACATAAAATGGACTTGCTTTCTATTGCCTCCTCAGAGCAGAATGTCATAAGACACTACCGTGCAAAACCGCAACCCGCATGATGTGACAAAGTTTCGCAGAGCTCCGTGTCTGATCAGTCAAGCCCCTGTCCTCCAGCCAGCAAGACCATTCCACAGCAAGAGGTATAGAGTCGCATGAGCCCCTGCGATTGCAGGGGCTCATGAGAATCTATACCTCTTGCTGGCAGAGTCTGGCCTCATTTTCGTCCTCAAATAGAGGAGGTATTGAGGTGTTTGCCTTCTGCTGGTAGTGGAGTTGGCTGTATGGGGGCAGCGCGTGTAATAGGCAACGTGAGTTATGGGACATTGGGACTTTATAGGTGGCGCTCTTCATCACACTCTTAGACCGAAGCCTTGCAGATTCCTCCGGCTGAGGACGTTGATGGTGCCCGTTTCTGGATGCAGGAGGCATACATTCTCATGAGGCCCCGCGGCCGCAGGAGCTCATGAGAATGTATGCCTCGTGCAGATGGAATTTGTGTTTCTTGGGACTGGAAATGGTTGGCTGAGGAAACTCACTCTCTCTCTCTCTCTCTCTCTCTCTCTCTCTCTCTCTCTGGGGGTGTCTGAGAGTCTATGAGTATGTCTGCCTATGTGAACAGTGTTGTCAATTCAGTTTGCAAGTATTATGTTTTTACTTATATGCGTGTGCATGTGTAGATAGTCTTGTAGTTGTTAGCAACGGCAGGTTTGTAAAATGGTTGTGTCAATGACGATGTCAATACCTTAACCCGCGTTGTAAAATAAAGTTTCATTGATCTCTCTCTCTCTCTCTCTCTCTCTCTCTCTCTCTCTCTCTCTCTCTCTCTCTCTCTCTCTCTCTCTCTCTCTCTCTCTCTCTCTCGTCGATTTATGGATTGAGGATGTCCGGTCAAACACGAGTGTGTCTGGACCTTGGACTAACGATGGGTCAGAGGATTTTAAAGGATCTAACTTTGGGTCGGTTATCGTGCCGTGAAGATGGTGCACGAATTGGGTCACTGACAGTGCAGTCAGACATTCCTCTTTTTTGCTTAATGAAATGCCAGTTCTGTTTTCTTATCTCTCTCAGGCTTGACTGCCATAATGAGTTCACAACCATTAAGCCATATCATACTGAGGCCGAAAAGCTTCAAATTTGTACACTGCCATATGCAAGCTACATTATATTACTTACAGATAAGGATATAGACCAATGCCTCTAGTTCAAGGGTAGTGGCGCTAGAGGCGCCAAGCTGTTCTGGCACTACCCGTGAACTATTTTAGTCAAACTTATTGCACACACTGGCGTATTCCGAATGATAAGGGTCAAAATGCCATTTGGAAATTAGTTTGTCTGAGTTGAATGAACGCAAAGAGACGCACGCACCGACACCCTAATACATCAGTGCAGGTTGGCATGCACACACATTCATCATCATCACTCACGCATGCACACACGTACGCATGCACGCACATGTGCACTCACTCACGCACGCGCGCGCACACACATCATCACAAACATTCACACACTCGCGCACGCGCACACATGTGTACTAAGCGCGCGCGTGCACGTACACACAGTTGACACACACACACACACACCATCATCATCATCATATCATCATCATCATCATCATCATCATCATCATGCACATTCACGCACGCACGTACGCACGCACACACGCACACACGCACGCACGCACACACGCACACACACAAACGCAAGCGCAAAAGCACACACACGCACGCACACACACGCAAACACACGCATGCCGGCACGCGCACACATGCACACACAAAAACACACATACACCTCTCTCTCTCTCTCTCTCTCTCTCTCTCTCTCTCTCTCTCTCTCTCTCTCTCTCTCTCTCTCTCTCTCTCTCTCGTTAATTAATTCACTCATTCCGCTCCGGTCCGCTCGGCGCTGTTCACCTCAGTGTTCCCTTTCAATTTCCTAGCGATAATGTTACGTGTGCTCGCGCTGCAAAAACTGCCTCCCTCTCCTCCTCACCAGCTCTGCACGACCCAGCCGACTTTTTAGCAACTCGACTGCCTTAAACCGTGGTATCATTTCTTGTCGGTGCTATTTCTTATTAGGAAATTAAATGCCTCAGCAAGAGGCATAGATCCTCATGAGCCCCCGCATATGCGGGGGCTCATGAGGATCTATACCTCTTGCAGATGGAGATTTTCCCGGACTTTGAAAAAAAAAATGAACTAAGAGATTACATTCTTATCAGCCCACGCAGTTTTCGTGAGTTCATGAGAATTTATCTCTCTTTCAGATGGAATACATTTTGCTGTCGAAGCGTAAATGATATAGACCCACGTTGAAACGCGAAACCCCAAACCCAGACAGCAACGCAGGTTGTATAGGAATGGCTGATGGGGATTCATGCTTCTTGCAGATGGAAAGAGTGTGGTTGCTGAAGCGTGAATGACCCCACAGAATAACGTTGACGCGAAATCTTCCCGAATTCAGTTTCAAAATTGACCCTCATCCCTTCCGTGTAGATAAGAAACCGCGTTGCCCGCAAGATGGCTGAAGCAGGGGCAATCGATAAATCGTAGAGAACTTTTTACTCCGGGACTCCTCTAAACAGTCCTCAACTAAACCCTTGTAAGTTCTTCCGTCGAAGGATGACATGACCAGTCTGTTGGCTGCGAGAGGTGTGGATTCTCATGAGCCCCTAGCGTCTGCATGAGCTCACGTAAAGAGGTACAGATACCTCTTGTAGATTGAACGGAATTGGCAAGACGTGACTTGAAAAGCGTATTTCTCCATCTGAGTGTACATGAGACCCAAATGTCAGCAAGAGGCATAGATCCTCATGAGCCCCAGCCGCCTTGCGGCGGTTGGGGCCTGATGAGGATCTGTGCCTCTTGTAGATTATAATGGGATTTTCAAGACATCAAAAAGTGCAACGTTTGAGGAAAATGCGTGATATTGTAATTCACTTAGCGTGGATCGGACTCGCTTGCGATTCTACGCCATTTTTGCCCAGCACGTGCCCCCAAACCGTCCCACCTGCAAGACGCATAGATCCTCATGAGTCCTTGCAGGGTATGGTTTGGCCATGAAGATGTATGTCTCATACTGGCTCAGCAGGCGGTGGTGAGTGTGAAGCCGGCGTTCATTTTCGGTTAAGATCTAGCTGTCTGTTTCAAGTTTACATCCGTGGTGACCCGCCTCTACACTGGAAACACACACGTAGTTAAAGCAGACCCGATCCTGTCCGAGAACAGCTGTGTAAGATCATCATAAGCTCAGTCGACCACCGACGATATTTCTCCCGATTGTAAGAATCTAGCGGTAAAAAAAAATTGTCCTTGCCTTTGAAACTGGACCAATGACCTCCGTCGCAGAAACGTCGTTTGACTGACCTTCCGTCCGTCCGACGTTGCTTGATTCTAATCAGCAAGAGGCGTAAATCCTCTCTATGCCTCTTGCAGAGAAAAAGACCTTGCTGTGTAACTTGGTGCGCATCTCCGTGGCGCATGTTTTCACGAGAAGGGTTTTGGCGGTCAGGAAGAAAAGGGGTCGATACTGGATTGATCACCCAGCTTCACGCTGCACGCTCCATTTCTTACACCCGCTGACCCACCATCTGCTAAAATGTGCGCTGGTCTGTGATTTTGGACCTTACGGCCAAAGGCCGTAAGGTCCAAAATCACAGACCAGCGCAGAAATAAAGAAAAAAAATCTAAAAACCTTTGCTATTCACGCATGGAGATTTCTCCCAAGAGGGTTTCGCTGAGACGCAGGTTTTGTCCAAAACTTCCACGTGCCAGGCGACACTGAGATCTCCTTAGGATGGCAAAAGACAATAAGTTCAATTTTGCGAAAAGCGAGATTTTCATTGTAACACAAATTAAATCTTGCTTTTGACGAAATAGACTTATTCTGTTATGCCTTTGTTGGGACAGAGATGAGCTGAAGCCACGGGATTTCGTTTGTGCAATATAATGTAAATTCCGCTCATTACGTGCTAACTATGTCGTTTTCTCTTCAGTCATGCATTTTTCAGTTGTATCCGCTGTACATCGGGGATGACACATGACGTCTTCAGAATAAATTTCCGGTGCTGACGTCGGTGGTACTCAAAGCAATAAGTATGTGTGCTGTTCTCTAAGGTCCAAAATTACAGACAAGGGCATGGTATGGCCTCACGATACCCCCTTTTTTTTCTTTTTTTTTTTTTATTAAAGGCCCACTACCGCCGTAACTGTTCAAAGATACACTTTTGTAACAGATGATTACGAAACGCTACAGACACAGGTCTAGTTATGGTTCATTTCTGAGACACAGGTCAATCCAATTCAGCACGCGTCGTCTTTATATTAAGTAACCTGCCAATGACTCCACTCCGTTCTAGAAATACAACGCTATCAGTACGAGAAACAGTTAAAAAATAGTTTGAACGCTGCGCAGAATACTGAAATAAGTGCGATTACGCATGTGCTGTTGCTGCCTGTCCAAACTGCTGTTAAAATTCATTAGGTGTGTCGACAAGACATAACAAACACAAATGGTGCAGAAACGTGTCTTCAGATTTAGGCGTAATGGTACTTTAAGGAGTACACGAATTTACTGGTGGAATGTTTTTCTTAATATGGCAGTACGTTTCAAACACTGTTCAGTATCGCCGCACCGCAACGCAGCCGTATTGTTGAAAAAGGAAATATTTTTCATGTGTGTGCTGATCTGTGACCCAGGACATGAGACGGCCTATCACGGACGGACCGACCTATGACCGCGCGGCTGCTTGAATCACCCCAAGCCCGGATCGGAGCTTGCCATGGCGGATGCCGGGGTTCGGCATGTCATGGGCCGTAGAGTACATGTACAGTGTGCCTGATTCAGTGCATTCCCAGACCCATTCCGATCCGGCTTCGTTCTTCCGTAAGGCTTCCTTCAACCATGCACGGAACCGGAACACTCATGACCCATTGACCGAGCGCCTGAGCTTGCTTGAATCGTACCCCATTGCCCGAGATTCCAGAGCATTCCTTCATGTCATCAAAGTACAAAATTTGTTCGCCTTTTAGTGTACTCTCTTTGATTTGCATTTTGATGTCCTTCGTGTTGGTGATAGATTCGCACATTCATGCATCCCTTCTGCAAGAGGCATAGATCTTGATGTACCCCCGCAGGCCTGCGGGGGTTTATAAGGATCTATACCTCTTGCTGGCACAACATGTCAGACGTTTATAGGGGATGTTGGGCCAGTCTTCGACGCGTGGGCTCCATATCTCACTGGGATGTGTAAACAGCATATTTCAGAGCTGAGCGTTAAGCCTTGAGGCGAGCATTCAATCGAGCGCTGCTGGAAAACATTTTTATCCCCAGGAAAAGTGTATGCAAATAACTCTTCTTTTCCTGTGGCCGGCTTCGCTCCCCTCTTCACGCAACGTTCCACAACTCTGGGCTTCAGTGGTGAAGTTTTTCCCTCCCCTTTCCTGACCTCTCCGGTTCACGGCCTTGTCTATTTCATTTGCAAGATCTTTATTTTAACGACAGCGAAGAAACTGCATTAAACTGGTTGTTTGAGCCTTGCCTCTCCTTTCATCAGCAAAAGGCATAGATTCTCATCAGTCCCTGCGGCCGCAGGGACTCATGAGAATATATGTCTTTTGCTGGAACTCAACAGTCATAATATTATGTGTATACCTCTCCCTTTCTCAGACGAAAACAGCTTTTAGAGTTAGTCATATCACTCACTGGTTTAGAAATTCCAGTCAGCCAAAACAAAAAATATATATATTCATGACACCAGCGGAAAAAAAAACTGTACATTGGTTCATTGTATTTTCTTGGGAATTCTTCGTTTTAACTCATTCTACCCCAGACACACCACAGCAAGATATGGATCGACCATGATAGTTCAAGGGTGATGCCAGAATAGCTTAGCGCCTATAGGCGTCAAGCTATTCTGGCATCACCCTTGAACTATCATGGTCGATTTGTGTTCTGCACTGCAATGCAGTCTTCAGAGGGCAACGGCAACATTTGGTTTTGGGGTACAATGAGTTATGCGCGTTGTTTGATTCTTGGACATAGGAGTTTCATTTTGGCATGGGCGCCGACCTCCCCATCTGGTTCAGTCCTGGAGCCTGTGTGTGTAGACGAAGACGGTACGTCTTTTTACGTTGGTGTGTGTGCTGAGCTGTGATTTTGGACCTACGCCTCTGAGCCATGAGGTGCAAAATCACAGACCAGCAATCATATTTACCTCACATCTTCAACAGTCGGGCTGAGAAGCAGGCAAACCACTTGAAGCGAAAATCGGGAACAGTTTCTAGATCGATCATCACGCATTCCGCAAAAAAAGGTTCACCCTATCATGCTCTCCAGTGAGGTAGATTAAATGTAAATTGTGCAAGATAGAGGCATAGATCTTCATGAGCCCCCGCAATTGCGGGGGCTCATGAGGATCTATGCCTCTTGCAAATGTGTGGTTGTTTTGTGGTTTTGCCGTGCTTTTAGATTGACTGACGGAGGGCGAAAGTCGCGAGATGGAAAGGGGGGAGGGTGAAGGTCACTGGAAGAGACTGTTGACACTAGGGATCGGTAGGAGCCGATCACGGGCCTTAGCCGGCAAGCGGAGACCGTAGAGTGACGGCTGGAAACAGCTCAAACTCAGCGCCTGGTACCTTCCTCCTGCCGCGGACGAAACTAAGCGTAAATGAGACGGAGAAATTGCATTTACTTTTTTTTTATATTATGCCTTCATTTGTGTGCTGGTCTGTGATTTTGAACCTTATGAGCGGCAATTTACGTCTCAAGTCACAAACCATCCATTTATTAGAACAGTAAGGTTCACGCTCACAGAGTAGCATACACTGATTTGACTAGATCCGTTAACTTCGAACGTCCGCTCGGATACGGCATACGCGTTCGGAGCGGCACGTCTCAGTAACCCTCACAGCCACACATTGATGATTGATTGACTGTACGCCGACGCACAGCTTTCAGAGTGCCGCAGCTGTGAAAAAAAAAAAAAAAAAAAACTAACAGAATGATGAGTCGCAGCGGCAATCGTTAAACCTCACAGGGCAATAAGCTAGCATTAGCAACACCCATATCAGAGCACAGGCAGTGGGAGAGGGCAATACAGGGAGCAGACGCATGCCCGAGAGAAACCCACCTGTGGGCTGACAGGGACCCTACTTCCCCCCCAGTCCCCAGGGAGACCTGGATGATAATACGTAGGGTTGGAATATCACAAAGCAGCAGGGCGCCCGATCATTGTTGTAGTTATATTCCGAAGATTGTTTGAGGCGAAGTCAGTAATTTAGGTCGAAAACGTGTGGTCGGGGGCGCGCCTCTGAAAGAGCGTTGGTATATCCGACTTCTGTTACGCGTCCGACCTCGATATAAGCGAAGTCGTCTGGTGTTTGCATGGACCAGTGAGTGGCAAAGGTTTTCTAAACCCCTTGCAAATTAATACTCTTAATTATTGCAGGCTGCCTCGAGACAAGGTGAGAATTTTGCGAGGTCTGTCATGTAAGTGGCCATGTAACACGAAGCTGTCACTGAGCTACAGGAATAGACTGAAAACCCATTGACACCCCGACCCAAACACTGGTTGCCTCTGTCAAGCGGTAGCGAATCGAGGGAGACAACAAGTGTGCCAACGCCGCCCCCCCCCCCCCCGCCCCCCCCTCCCCACCCCCTTCCGTCCCATCTGAGCCACAAGACGTGCAGATTTATCAATATCGGCACCCGGAGGGAACTCCTGGTCTCTGGTAGGTGGAAACAAATCTCTGTAGGAGTGATGTCAAGTTTTGGCGGCAACAGCTCGAACGAGTCAAATCGTCGATATTTTGTGGAAGGAATTGAGGCTCAACAGGTCAGCTCTGATTAATTTTGGGCATGGATCCAAACATCACGGGTCTGCTGTCATAAATTCGTCTGCCGCTAGCTCATCTCTATTTCCCCAGGCAAAACGACGGGCTTGTTCAGATAGCGTGTCCGTGATGAGGTCCTGGTAAATCAAAGTGGCACAGTTGCAGTGCGGCCGAATTGATCAGCGTTCAGGTCGTACTCCATAGGTGATAGCTGTCCCTGTGCCCCAGGGCCGTCAGTCCGTTATCACCCCGGTTGCCGTGGACGTTAAACCCTGAACTAATAACGTGTCTTTATTCAGGCACTAATAACTTACGTTTACTCAGGTCGTATATGAAACCATCGTCTCAAACGTGGGTCAGTCGTAGAAGATTTTTAAATGTGCAGACCCAGTGCGCAAATATTGGGAAGCTAGTCTGGGACGGGCACCACCTAGCTTGCCGTCTCCTGCTGGAGTGTTGTGTTGGGGGCTGAATGGAAAGAAGATGCCGTGTAGAAAACGTGACGAACTTGTCCCTGCGTGCCGGGGTGATCGGTGGCCGATGGAGTCCTGTCCGGCGGATGGACAAGGCAATCTGCACGCCGTCCCCTCTCGTGCTCTCATTCCGCGCGAGCTGTCACGTGCTGTCACAACACTGTCACGTGCAGCCCGGGATGAGCCTCTCCACAAGCACTTGTGCCCTTCCAGAAACGTCTTCCTGCGCACAATCACAGGCTTCACGTCTAAGACCATCCTCCTTTTGAGGTCTTAGGCTTGATCTTTTGTCAGCAAGAGGCATATATTTTCATGAGCCCCTACTTCATCAGGGGGCTCATGAGAATCTATGCCTCTTGCAGATGGATAAGTTTGGCCATCGGCTGTGATGTGATTCCTTCCTGTGTGGTAGGAGCACAGATGAAAAAAGACTAAGTCCATCTCAGCGAACAGGAAACATTTCTTTTTTTGCGCAGCTGCAGGGGTTTATGGAACTCTGCATTTCTTGTATGTGGCTGGTGTTTGCTTGGTGACTGTGAAAGAATGTCATCATCATGCGGGCACAGATAGAAGAAAATCGGACTTGACGGATCCCTGCCGTACCTGTAGGTGCCGTGTTTGCTGCAGCAAGCGCACGTAAACCTGTGCCTCTTGTAGATGGCAGGTCCTGGCTGAGGGACCCCTCCACAACCACTTGTGGCCCGACTGCCCATCTCACGTCCCTCTCTGACACCTGGCCTGACCATCCTCCTCAGTTCCTTCTGGGTCTCCTCCAGCGCCCTACTTGCCGTAGGCCTGTGTGTTAGATTCTTCCTGTTGGTGTTCATTAAAAACGACGTGAAGAATATGGTTTTTATTCGTGTTAGGTAGTCGATCAACGCTTATCGCAGCAAATGTTGTTCTGGTCTGGGATTTTGGACATTACGGCATTGGTCAGGCGTAAGGTCCTGCGGTCAATTGCATTTGTGAGCTTTCGCCATGCGCCAGCCTCTAAGCAAGGTGCTCCGCTGTAGCGGAGCACCTTTCTTAGTGGCTGGCACAGGACTAAGCTCACAAATGCTACGGGTCCCTGGATCCCTAGCGGAGTAACCTTGCCGTTAGTGGCTTGCGCAGGGCTAAGCTCGCTCATGCAACTAGCCCTGAATCGCAAGCCAGGCTCGCAGCCGTAAGGTCCAAAATCACAGACAAGGCACTATGTCGTGACGGGACCTCAAGGCGTTCAGACTTAGGTCTCCGGCTTGTATTTTCCCAGTCAAAACGCCACTCTTCCCCAGTGACTCACTCGTAATGCCGCACGGAGTTTTATTTGTCCAGCCCCGGGGATGAGACGGTACTAACGGAGCGCCAAGTGACGGTAAGCCGACGTGGGGGTGACGTACATCCCCGGTATAAAACCTCTGATAATGACGGCATGACTGGCACCAATTAGCTGTCAGGTTGTTAGGGCATGGACTGTCTGCGTGATTCCTATTGGCCCCTGCGCGGCGTGACTGCACAGATTTAAAATGCTGTATTGTCCACGGTAAAAGACTCGCAGAAATCTGTAATGGTTGGGCCCGCAGCGCTCGAGGATAAAAAGCGAGCGTCAAAATCACAGGCAAGCACACAAATAATCACCCCATGCAGAGGACGTTGCCATTCTCTATCAGAATGAGACCTATGGCAAGATATGAAATCAGAAGTAGATCAATATCACGAACAGTATACTACTCTCTATTCCAGTGCTAGTGAGTATATTTGTCTGTGGTCAATATTGCACGTGTTTCGACACAAACAGTGGATTAAAAGCCTTTGGCTTTTAATCCACTGTTTGTGTCGAAACACGTGCAGTTTGGTCAAACTTCTGGTTTCCGATAAAAACGTCTGTAGTGCACATCTTGCGGCAGATGGTTTAGGCAATATTAACCCATTTAGTCCCAAACGCCCTACAGCAGGAGATGGATTGACCATGATAATTCAAGGTAGTGCCAGAGCACTACATTAGTAGTGCCAAGCTAGTCTGGCACTACCCTTGAATCATCATGGTCAATACGTCTCCTCCAACTGGCACGTGGTCTTTAGGTGACGCCTCCGAAATTTGCGAAATGCGGCCGTGGGGTTATATGGGTTAACCCGCGCCCGTAACTTGAAATCACAATCGGCTTGCTCGTGTCTCTCTGCTGACCTGACAAGATTCCCTGTGTGGCGTCAGATACAATGTATGCGCACTGTCTGCATATTTTCAGCTTCCTTCTTGACACAGTGGCTGGTCATTGGAGATGGGGGGGAATATAATTTCACGTCACAGTACTGCGTCATTCCTGACCTTTTCGTCACAGATCGTTGAGCGCCGTGTGCAAATATTCTGTGCATGGGTCAGCAACGAAGTGCACGTGCTACACAGATGGACATCAGCTATCCCTTGTGCACTTTAACCGTAGTTTGATTTGGTTCTGTGTTCCTCTGTGAGATGGTCTTCAGCTCGTCAGTTCCTTTGTGATGATCGTCAGATCTGTGTCCAAAGCTCAGACGTTCCGGTCCGGCCACGACGCTTAGGCTTAAACGGTTTCTTCCGTCGAAGGCACAAGGGTGGATGCCACATGCACGTTATTGGGGCAAGAGGTATAGATTCTCATGAGCCCCTCCTCTTGAAATGGAATTGTCTGGGTGAGCGGGTGTACACTTGATGCCTTTCATTCTGTAAGTTAATGGAAAGAACCCTTGGTATATTATTATAATTAATGGAGCAAGAGGCATAGATTCTCATGAGCCACCGCGGCTGCGAGGGGCTCATGAGAATCTGTGCCTCTTGCAGATGGAAGGCTTTGTGTGAGCGAGCGTACACTTGGTGGCACTGTTTGCATTCTGTTGGAATCTATCACGGCGGTGATTATTTCTCAGGGGTCTGCACAGGCACGAGAAGGATTCCTGGTAGCGCGTCTGACACCAGCTCCATTATCTCTCTGCTGACATCTTCACTGGTTTCACTCCCAGCATCTTTTCCTTTTGCATACCGTTAAACCCCAATAATCGAACTCTTCTTTAATCGTGCTTTGAGATAGGCGTGTCTGTTAACGCGCCGTTAAAGAAAATCAATCAGTCAAGCAATCAATCAATCTGTCAATTAATCAGTAAACCAGTCAATCAATTAATCAATCAGTCGGTCAATCAAACAATCAATCAATTAGTCGATCGATCAGTCAATCAATAAATCTTTCAATGAATCAGTCGATCAATCAATCAATCAGTCAATCTATCAATGTATCTACCAATCAGTCCGTCTCTTGTTTCTGGTTAGTGTTACTGTTAACGTTTTCTCTGCTGCGATGGGGGTTAATGAGTAGACGCAAAATTTGTTTCTAACTCTCAGAACAAGATCGCCCTGGTGGTTTCAAAAGACGTGGTAAAGATCTCGATGTTTGTTCTGTGTCAGTTATGACTGACCCACTAAAACTCGCTTGTCTAGGCCTGTGCGAGATTTCCAGCCCGTATGTTACCAGGCTGATGACTTACCTGGCTAAAGTGGCACTTGCCCCGGCCCAAAGCATACATGAACCACCATTGGCTGAACATCCACTGACCTGCTATACCTGAGGAACACACATGTAAGTAGGTCCTGCCAAATAACTGATCCTCAGTCATTCATTCGTAAGGATGTGCTGACAAGAGGCATAGATTCTCATGGCCCCCGCAAATTGCGGGGGCCATGAGAATCTATGCCTCTTGCAGATGGATTGCCTTCTCAGAGAGACGTAGAATTTTCGCACCTTATCTGCCTGTCCAGCAGACGGACCGGCAGAATAACACTTCAGGCAGTAGGTTGTTTGCTTTGTTTTGGGTTCCGGGCTGAACGTGTCAGGGGTTAGTAAGTCTGGGATCTACGGGGTGGCTCATTTTTCAATGCCATCGCCACTAGGCAGGCAGAACAGGTACAGCTTTTGAGCTATCACGATCACTGTAAGAGAAGGACGGTGACTCAGTCGGCCGTAAGTCAGTTGTAAGGTACAAGATCGTAAATATCACACACCATGTGTCTCGGTCCGTATAGACGACACAATTTGCCCTGTGAATGAATGCCTAAGGCAGTCAGTCCATGAAACTTGCTGTCTTTAGAGTGCATCCCAGTGCGCAAAAGGCCATCGGGCCGAAGTCGGCCCGTCGGCTTCAGCTGGCCTCCGATGCACATTACCTTGGCGCGCTAGTTCGTATCTTTCGCATGATCTTGTGACTTGACTCGACTTGGCCCGGGCTGGCTTCGTGTGGAGTCTCTGCTCTACATCCAGCTAGTTTATTCCATAATTTCGTGTCTGCGTCATTCCTCGTCGTCAGTCTTGAAGAATAGTCACGTGGAAGTACAATTATTTATCTCCCCGTACTTGTGTGACGGCCTTGGCAGAGTTGTCTGTCCGGCCTTTCAGCAGCCGGCGGCAATATCGTTATATGTCGGTATGGAAAAATTATGACCGTCGGCACTTTTGGTTCGGAATTCAGTCAGTCAGCAAAGCTCTTTTCATTGTCAACTAATAAACCCGTGCAGGACGGTGAGGGTCAAAGGGATCTCTGTTGTTGAGTCGGAGACTGAACGCCTGACGGCCAGCTTGGCTTGAGGCACATAGAAATAGATGATGCCACACTTTCCTCTGCTCTTGCAGCCTGCGCATGCTTTCCTTGAAGCGTCCAGTCCGTTTCTGCTACAGAAGACAGAGATTAACTCATTCGAGACGTGCTGCACCCGGATACGCGTCTGTATGCCGCGTATCCGGATGCGGCACGTCTCGAATGCGTTAAAATTAGCCTCTAAAGTGATGCACAAACCAAAGGTGTCACGGGATCTCAATGTTTGTCCCACGTTAAATGATTCCCCTTGTTATGTGTACGCGAGTGTAAAATAATGACTACAATCGGTTCCAGTTGTTTCGCAGACTGTAGATGCTGATGAAGATTTGAGTCAGTGCTCGCAACAAAGAAATATATTATTGTCTTTCTGTAATGACACGCATGCTTCACAGTAACAGTCGCTGTCTCGACAGGCCGCACCATTCTCTGCGTTCTCCAGACTAACAGGAATCCATCCAATACAGATTGCGGCGGCGCGCGACAACTCAGTTCGGAGTCAGCACGGATAAGTTGTGACAGTGGCCACAGTAGGTGGCGTTTTCGTCTTTCCTTCTAACCAGCCCCTTTCGTCTGCTATGTCATAGATGCTCAGAAGCCGCTGCAGCCTCAGGGGCTCATGAGAATATACATCATATAAACGCCTATAGTGGTAAAGTAATCAGTCCGATTTACTTGAAATTGTTCTCTTCAAGAGAACGTCTCTTCTGAGGGAGGGGGGGGGTGGGATAAACATAGTCAGCTTTGAGTGCTGGTCTGTGATTTTGGACCTTACGGCTGAAAGCCGTAAGGTCCAAAATTACAGACCAGCACATAGATTGAGGCGCAAGTCGAAAGTAGTCACAGAGCAGCACACAATCAGGTTAAGTTATCAATAATATTTCTCTCTCGGGACGTGAGTGGTTGCGACTGTTCATTAGTTCACACACCTGTTGTTTGGGATTGCTGGAGTCCTACATAACATCCACACGTCAAACTTACTACAGCATCATTCCTGTCATCTGCCTTGAATATGGTACCGTGGTGCACTGGCCAACATCGCCGCTCCGCTAGATAATCCTTGTATGGTGTTGCCACTTACCTCTGTGCGTTGGTGTGTCATTTTCGATCTTAGATTCTCAATTTAAAACATCACAATCGAACACTTGACTATGAAATGTCCGTATTTAGTTTAAATCAAAACGTTGTGCGCATGTACATAGAAATTCGTAGGCAAAAATGAATGCAGACGATGTCTTTCTTGTCCGCTAGAATGTGTGTTTTCTTGTTTTTGTTTCATTTGCATCTATCACACACACACACAGGGAGGAGATACCCTGGGCTTTAGTCTAAGCACGACTTTTGGCTGGAAATCTGATACATACAAGCTGCACTGATCTACGTACATCCCACTAGTCCTGATTTGAGATAAGTAGTCACCAGACATTTTTTATATTCCATCATTATTCGGCAACTCATCATCCCTTCCGATGATGAACACAGATAAAAAATGAAGCCCAGCAAAAGGCATAGCTCCTCATGAGCCCCCGCATCTGCGGGGGCCCATGAGGATCTATGCCTCTTGCACATTGTTTTCGATCTCTTAGTGTGTTATCTGTGTTCCTTTCTTTTTTGGTCCGATCAGTGCCCCAGCCAACCACGTTCTATTTGCATGAGGTATATAATAGGATTGTCTGGGAGCTTGCAGCCTCAGGGGCATATGCGATTTCGTTCCTGATATCGGCACAGATGTACCTCTTGATATTCTTCTTCGGATAGAGGAAGTCGTTGGGACTAGGTGTGTTACCGCATCCTACTCGGCCTGATTTCCGTTTGCGCAGTAGATGATATCACTTTATTCACACGTCTGGCCTAATGCTGTTCAATTCCCTAGTCCTCGCCTACTGGACTGGTAGACCGCTTGTCGTGATGAATCGCTTCCATTAGACTGAAGAGGACGAGACGCCCCTCAGTCAGACAGCTCCACCTGCGAAGGGTATAGATTCTCATGGGCCCCTGCAGCCTGCACTGACCCGTGAGAATCCACGCCTCTGGGACAGCAGGGGTTGGACCTAGTGACACAGCCTCGGACCGAGGCGAGTTGCGCGTGTTGAAGTTAAGGACCAACGCTGGACGAACGAATATGAAATGGAGATGTGTGTCCACCGCTTAGCGGTTAATACAGTGGACTGGCCGGAACAGAATTCCGTCTGGTGCCTATATTGTCCGGTAAGCAAAAAGGTCCTCGGGCGCGGGCCGGCTAAGGCTGACGTCGACCCGAGGACCCTTTTGCTTGCTGGTCTTCTCAGTCATTGATTGTCTCCAATACCTACAGTATTGTTCTATTCGCTGCTATAGTAGACGACCGCTTTCATCGAGAGGTCACCCAACAGTGATATAGATTGCCCGTCTGCGTGAAACGCAGATCCTCTTGAGACTCCGAATGCTGCCGGGCCTCACGAGGGTCAATTCATCATTTGGGTCTGTTTTTTCTCCAAGAGAAAAACTCGCTGGACTTGCATTCAGTTCAGTTGCTCTGTCGACAAGATTGGTTTAACGGATCCAGATATAGACCTTTACAGAAAATGATTCTCTCCCACATAAAGTAAACTTAAATCTGCAGTGTGCAGGGGCTTATGAAAATGAATGCATATTGCGGGCGCCGTTTTACGATGGTGAGTTGTGCCCTCCCACAGAGAGAGAAGATGACTGGGTGTTCAATCTGCAAATGGTACCGTACCGTTTCCTGACTGGTCAGCCAGTGATCGAGTGCCAGACTCAAGTGTCCGCGATCCTCGCTCTTGCCGACCGCAATGTCCACGACCTCCGCCACATGGGGTCCACAGACGTAAACGGAAGGGAAGCAAGAGGTATAGATCCTCATGAGCCTCCGCGGATGCGGAGGCTCATGAGGATCTATGCATCTTGCACATGGTGGCTGGATGACTGGTTGTACGTATAAGCCGAGCTAATCCCCATCGTCCTGTCCGTCTGGACGTTCGCCTTGACTGAGGTCCGTCTGTGGGTTGTCCCACTGACCGACAGATTTCAGTCACGGAAATCCATCTGCAAGAGACACAGATCCTCATGAGCCCCCGCAGTTGCGGGGGCTCATGAGGATCTTTGTCTCTTCCTGGAAACGGCATTTGTGCGAAAGTGTCTCGTCTCGCTGAGGATGACGCGGCGTGCGTCATTAAAGACGAGGCACACAATGGGTTACCGGCTTGATCTCTCGCTTCAGAACGTCTGGTGATGGCCCCGATTTCTGGACGCCTTTCACTTGCAGATTACTAAGCGTACTTCACATCGTCAGCTTAACGCTGCTTGCGAATTACAGAAGCTGGAGATTACTGTAGCTGAATGATAGCGCCATATTAGTCTCGGGCATGCCGATACAACACACTAACGAAACTTTATGAATTAAAGTAATACGTCTGCCGCAGTTTGCACTAGAAATGAATGAATAAATGAGCAATGGAACGAATGGATGGATGAATGAACGCACGAACTAGTGAACGAACGAACGAACAAACTAAATGAATGAATAAATGAATGCGTGAGTTCGTACGTGAGTGAAAGAATGAAACCTCAGCCTTTAATGATTTAGTTTACCTGTCGACGATAATGTTCACGTTTTTCTTTTAGAGTTTTTATAGAGTCCAGACTCACTTTAACATATTTTTCTTTTCTTTTTTATCACATAAGAGGGTATTGTAGTGTCAGTGCGTTGTTTTGAATTGTTCTTTACGTGCCATGCTGGGTACATGTCAGTATGCATTCACGCGGCAGACAGTGTTTGTACTCTGCCCATTAAACCTGACAAATATATCTGCCTCTGACATTCACCACAACCCTCGTGAGACCAGCCTCTCGTGCATGAGGAACCTTTAGGTCGTCACTGGAGGGCGTGCTCGGTACTATTAGTCCGCGGGGAACATTCATTATGTAGATTGAAAAAAAAAAAGGCTAAATTGGTTGTGCAGCGATGAAAAATGAGCGACACAAGCAGCCAGCAGTACTCTGATCAGTTTCAGAGTGCATTTGCTTCCCATTAAAAAAATTTTTACACTTTCGCTTACTTTCTTTCTTACTTTTAGTCTGGCTGGCCAGATTTTTACCCATCCCCACCGTGAGATGGCCTGAGTTGCTTGCTCGGCGTTAAACCCATATAACCAATAACCAACACTTTCGCTTACCCCCGTCACTGCCAAGAAAACGTGGGAACGCTCCATCTGCAAGAGGCATAGATCCTCATGAGCCCCTGCAGTTGCGGGGGGTCATGAGCATCTATGCCTCTTTGCTGATACCATTTTGCATGCGTGTTACTTGGGCGGCTGGGTCTCAGACACTTCAGAACGCAATGTACGATCACTGGCAATGTAGGAATTGCAGGTTGTACGATAACTGGCTCTGCGTGATTTCTCAAGGGAAGTGCTCTCGATTAGCTTGGCGCCTTAGACGCCAGGCTAATCAGGAACTACCCTTGCTCTATATCCACCGTCTTCCCTTGGAATTGGGAGTGAACAAAAAATTCTAACGTCACCAGAGCAAAATTGCCGATAGAAACAAATAAAGTAGACTTTAAGTGTTGTTTTGTAGTATTTAAATTATGACTCAGTGTCTGTCTGCATCCTCAAGCCGCCAAAGTAATCTGGCACTAACTTTAAGCAATCGCAAAGACCCACTTCTTTCTTGTGATGTCGAAATTGTTTCTCCAGCAAAAGAAAAATGACAGACGCAAATAAACTAGACTACA
The DNA here is from genome assembly GCA_036245525.1 of Semisulcospira habei. NCBI lineage: Eukaryota > Metazoa > Mollusca > Gastropoda > Semisulcospiridae > Semisulcospira > Semisulcospira habei. The sequence goes on along the minus strand of BTPG01000004.1, from coordinate 51,609,751 downwards.
AGTTGTTTTGTGGTACCAAAAGGATGACGCAATGCCTGTTTGCATCCTCAAGCCGCCAAAGTAATCAGGCACTAACCTTAATCAATCGCAAAGACCCACTTCTTTCACGCGATGCTGAAAAAACTGTCCTCTAACGGCACTGAAAGAAAAATGACAGACGACAAATAAATTAGACTTTAGAAGTTGTTTTGTGGTACCAAAAGGATGACGCAGTGTTTGTCTGCATCCTCAAGCCGCCAAAATAATCCGGCAGGCACTAACCTTAAGCAGTCGCAAAGACCCACTTTTTTCATGTGGTGCTTGAGATGACTTGAAGAATTGTTTTGTAATGGTACTAGAAGAAAAACGAGAAAAGCAAATAGAATAGACTCTACAAAGTTGTTTTGTGGTACTGAACGATCACGTGTCTGTCTGCTTGCCGTAATCCGAATGAACTAACAGGTCATACACGACAACACGATTTGTAAAGCTGACAATTCTATACGTAATTTCCGGTTGGCGGTTCCGCACTTAAACCTAAGAACCCTCGCAATTGTAGGCACAGCTGGAGCTCTTTTCAATCGGCAAGAGGCATAGATTTTCATGAGCCCCTGCTGAAGCAGGGCCTCATGAAAATCTATGCCTCTTGCAGATGGGGTAGGCTTGATGACGGGCTGTTTATCAATGACTGTATGTCAAGTTTACTTATCGAATGTACTGTGGTTTGTTTGGCGTTATTTCCTTTAGTCTGGACACACAACTTTATCATCTTGGTGCGGTTTGTCAGCCTTAGTTTTGTCATTTAGATTAGTGCGGTCAAGTTCTCTTGTGTGGAATTTGTCTCGATTTCTTCTCCTCCAAGCCATGCTGTTGTTTCGTGTTTTACTGTTCTCTTGTTTTCTTTTTTTGTTGTTGAGTCAGTTGCCATTTTGTGTTTGTTCATCATTGACAACCATAAATGAATCTGTTCTTTCATCATTGTGTATTATCATTATCGTCGTCGTCGTCGATTATCATGCATGTCGTCACTGGTCACAGTGGACAGAAGTATCAACAACTGCTTATTGATGCACTTCTATGCATTTTTGGCACAGGTTGTGGTCTAAGCTGCTGTCACCCAGATAACACTTAACACTCAGCAAACTAAACCCGTCTGCAAGAGGCATAGATCCTCATGAAGATCTATGCCTCTTGTGAAATGCCATTCACACTTCGCTGCTGGGAGCGAGAGTAGGTATCGAGTGTTTAGTATAACACTGATGACATATATTTTGCTTTTTTGTTGCAGGCAAGACCCACACGATGTTGGGCACTGACCAGAGTGGATTAACACTGGGCGTCATGCCGTGCGCCATCGCCTGGCTCTTCAAGCTCATCAACGAACAGAAGGACAAGACCGGGGCACGCTTTTCGGTACGCGTTTCGGCCGTAGAGGTCACGGGAAAGAACGAGGTCTTGCGAGACTTGCTGGCCGACATTGCGCAAGGTAAGCACCACGTGTCATACAAGAAGCAATTCGTTATTCTTTCTTTCTTTCTTTCTTTCTTAATATTACTTCTACCTTTTTTTGGTATTTGCATTCAAGAGTCCAGCGGCTAACATCGTAGAGCCACATCCAACTGCCCTTATGTCATTAACTCATTCTACCCCAACACCGAAATCCCAAAATTTTTGTGTTGTCCTCTGAAGACTGCATTGTAGTGCATGACACAGATCGACCATGATAGTTCAAGGGTGATGCCAGAATAGCTTGGCGCCCATAGGCGCCAAGCTATTCTGGCATCACCCTTGAACTATCATGGTCTATCCTTACCTTGCTGTGGTGTGTCTGGGGTACAATGAGTTAAAGATCACCATTCAGGTGGCTACAGCCACCTAAATGATGATTTTTTCATGACAGGTGAGACGTTTCGTCCTTCTCTTCAGAGATCATCTGTCTTTTAAGATCACGTTTTAAAAAGGTGGTTGTTCATAACAGGTTCCGCTGTACTCAAAATAGCCAGCATTTTAGAATGGCATGCACAGCACAACGTTCAATTTCCGGGAAAAGGATCGGTTTTCAATACACTGATATATCAAGAAATTAATCAGTTCTGCCCACAGTAAACGCCAGGTGTTTGGGTTTTTTTTTTTGTTTTTTTTTTTCTTTTCGTTTTATTGTTTTCGTTTTGTCGTTGTTGTTGTTGTTGTTTTTTTTCTCCCACACATTCTCGGCTCTTTTGTCAGCGTCACGTGGCCATAATGCCTGCTGGTCTGTGAGTTTTTACCTGACGGTTTCCAGCCGTAAGGTCCAAAATCACAGACCAGCACTCATTTTCTCAGCTGCACCGACCTGGCCCTTTTCAATGTTAACCCATTTAACCCCACGGCGGTGTCACCTAACGACCATGTGCCAGTCGCAGGAGTTGAATCGATCATGATAATTCAAGGGTAGTGCCGGATTAGCTTGGCGCCGTCAGGCGCCAAGCTAATCTGGCACTACCTTGAATTATCATGGTCGATCCATCTCCTGCTGTCGTGCGTTGGGGCTAAATGTGTGAAGTAGTCTTTTGCGAACCTATTTGCGCGGCATATTTTTTGTCTTATTTAAGAGCGCTTTGTCTTTTTCAATTTTCTCGCACAAAAAACATAAAAAAATATAAAATAAAAAATAAATATGACATATTAGTTTAGAATTGTCACAGTGTTAAAAAAATTCTCAGCAGCTGAAGTCTGAATTTATGGAACTAATCCATACGCACCCGTTCACCCGGCAATTTACGGAGGAAATGGGTAGTTGACCGTCACTTGGATTATAGGAGAGCTTTTGGAGAGGTGGCAGTTTGCAGCCCTAAAAAAACGTACATGACGTTGAACGGAGAGTGTGCTTCTAAAATGTTTGCTCATTCAACGCCAAAGACCCGTCACTGTCCAAGGAACATGGATACAAAGTGGCCTCAGCAAGAAGCATAGATCTTCACAAGCCCCCGCAACTGCGGGGGATTCATGAAGATCTATTGGCACTTGCAGTTGGAACTTCATGCTCACTTTTTCTCGACAGGGAAGGGATTAAAAAATGTACATGCGTCTGAAAATCTCTGTGCAATTTTGTTGTCGATAATTCGGACGGTAGAGCGTTTGACTCTCTATTCCGAAAGGTCATCGGTTCCAACCCAGTCGGAGTCAAAATTTGTTCAGGCCCATCTCGCTGCCCGATCTTTGAAATCACCTTCGTGGTGACAACTGAAAGACGTTCAACAGCACACCTTTTCTCTTTTTTTAAAAGTCCCCTCTATTTATAGAAGTAACTGTTTAGGACGGGTCGCGGTGGGGTGAATTTAATAGCAAAGGCGGGCAGGCCTAAACCTCTAACAACTGAAGGAACAAGATAAAAATTACGTCATGTCTAGTTACGCTAACCTCGCTGCTGAACGTACATTTGGCGGGAAGCGCCGTATGTGCGTATGTATGTAAGCACGAGAATCTCCGATATTGCTGTACGCATAAGCATGAAACTTGGCGAAATATTTTCTCTAAGGGTGGCTAAGAGAGCCTCCGAGCATTTTGTAACGGGGTGTCTCCTTGAAGACATAAAAGACAGTTTATTGAAAGTCGGTTGACCCAGATTAGAGTCCGTAAATTTTTGTCATATTTACTTGAAATTTTGGATATAGCTAGTTTGGAGAAAGACATTGGATGAGTTTGTTAGCCAGCTTTGTATCTTTTCAACTTCTTAATTAACATTAATTCTTTTCAGAAAAAAAAAAAAACAGTATTAAACCTTGACTTCTGAAGAAAGTCAAGACAGTGGCGGTGACGTAAAAGAAGCAACTCCGTTACCACGCAGACATTGACGCAATACTCTAAATATGACGTAATTCTCTCTCTCGCACGCGCTCACACACACACACACACACACACACACACACACACACACACACACACACACACACATACACACATGCGCGCATCTCTAAGAGGCATAAATCCGGGCCCATGAGGATCTATGCCTCTTGGAGATGTTTGGAGCGCGCGCTCTCGCACGCACACACACACACACACACACACACACACACACACACACACACACACACACACACACACACATATACGCACACACACACACACACACACACACACACACACACACACACACACACACACACACACACACACACACACACATAACACACACATCGACGAGCTTTCAGAAGAGCATGCCGGTGTACTTAGTGTATCATGTAGCTAGATAATGTCAACCTGATACTTCATACAAATTATTAAGCATGACTGAAATAGTACTGTGAAATTCTAGTTGTGTCACCATTTTCTCAAGTCTTGAAGCGAAAGTGAAACTCATATCAGGCTAAATATAAAATTACGTAAAAACCAAAAATACGTCATGATAAATGACGTTTGACAAACCAATGACGCGTATGCACTGTCAAGTTCCCCTTTTAGAATTCACTATGGCGCATTGGCAGATCTGCTATGCTTTTTCAAAAGGAGATATTTCAACATCAGAATTAGGTCAAAGACGAGAGGTAGAGAGACCCTTGACAGCGAGGGCAGCTCGCATATAGAAGGGATTTTGTGGGTTATGGTTCATCCCATCTTGTTTTTTGTTTGTTTTGTTTGGGGTTTTTTTGGGGGTTTTTGTTGTTGTTTTTCGTGTCGTTCACTTATCTGACTGAATATTAACCTGTCAGTCCAGACTGGCGTTGCGTTGGGGTTGCGATTTTTTTTTTTTTTTTTTTTTTGTCTGTTCGACATGTTGGTGGGTTGGTCTGTGCTTTTGTGCCTTGCGGCCTGAAGCCGCAAGATCTGAAATCACAGACCAGCGCACACCTAAACTGACGCAGCCACACCCCAAGTCTATTTTTGATCCCCGACCCCGCTGCCCACCTGGTGAGCTCCTTTGTATTGTTTCAGCTGTGGGGTGCCAGATGAAGGCTGAAACCCCTCTCATCTCCCACGTCTGGAGAACACAGACGCATACAGAAATACAGATGTGTGCTGATCTATGATTTTGGACCTTACGGCCTTTGGTCGTAGGGTCCAAAATCACAGACAAGCGCAGACATGTTTGAAAATTATTCCTTTCGGCAAGAGGATAAGATGTAGATTAGTCGTCGCAATTCCTGCAGCGTGCGATGAGGATCCGTGCCGCAGATGGAGAGTGTTTAGCTGAGTGTGGTTGGTACAAGGAAACAGAATCGCCCCCAGTGTGTTTGTCGTTTACCATCTGATTGCTGCCATAGTTTTTGCAAGCAGTTCCTTTCTTCCTGCCCTCTATAGTACCAGCACAGGTTCTTGTTATGTCGTCCTGACTTCTTTGCCATCACCAACGGTTTCTGAAGGTTCTGTAACTCTGATCGTGTGTGATTGTGAATCTTACGGCCGAGAGCCTTGATCTACAGACAGATCACCATGAGTTCTTTCCCTTGGCTTTGGCCAATGAAACCTCTGTCAGGTGAACTTTGTGCCGGAAGTTGTGCTGAGCTTTCTGGAACCTTCCCCATTCTCTCGTTTCTCATGAACTGGAAAACATTAAAATCAGTTGCGAAATATACACATTTTGTCATCTGTGCCGTGCGAATTCTTTCCCTTGGCCTAAGGCTTGTTCCTTCATTTGACCGCTTGACCGTGAGTTCTGTCCCTTGACCGCAAGATTTTCACGAGAAGTGGCCAGATCTGGACGAGAAGTGACGGGATTTGGACGAGAAGTTGCCACGGTAAACATGGGGAACCCTCGAGTTTCTGGGTGACCTTTGAGCGCTGGACACCGGGGATCAGTTGCATGCAACTGGCTCCACCTGCCGATAAAATCAATGGCCACACAGCTCACTTCTGGATCGTGTAGGAGTATCACACTAATGATCACAGACGACGGATTTGAACAGCAAGCGGCCGACCATCTGCAAGAGGTATAGATCCTCATGAGTCCCTGCAACTGCTGGCAGGAATCAACCTGCTGTTCATATTCATCAGTCTTTCTCTGACGTAGGAGGTGTAGGGCTTGTAGCGTTTGGCTTCTGCCCCAACTACAGCACCCTGACCAAGTAGATCACACAGAAACCCTGATACCTTCCCCCGCGTACGGGACAGAGCTGTAAGTTAACCCCTTCACTGCTGGGACACAAAGAGCAACACACAAATGCAAGAGACATAGATCCTCATGAGCCCCCGCGACTGCGGGGGCTCATGAGGATCCATGCCTCTTGTCCACCAGACTTTGTGTCCACGTTTACTTGGACGCGGGAGGTTCGTTGGGCTTGAGTTGACAAAGATTTCACACTGAAACACGTGCAGCTCAGGTCAGTTCAGTTCGGTCCGGTCATGATGGGACCTTTTGGTCATGATGGGACCTCGGGTGCGCTCGGAAAGGCGCATGCGCGCTCCACCCTACTCGTCAGACGTCTTCTCACAGTTCCTTCCTAAAGGAGAAAACACCTTACCATCTGCGACCACTGACAGTGACTGAAAGGGTTTTAAGAAAGCCGCCGATTTCTGCAAGCAGTGGGTACGTACAACGCATTCCCATGAACCCCTGGCGACTGTATATATGCCCATGCGGATCTGTGAATCCTGCGGAATAGAGGGGTTGAAGAGGCTGAGGGGCTGAAGAGATAAACTTCCTGCGGGAGGAAGGGAGGGTCCTGTCCTCGGATCGGTTGCCGCGGTTTGTGTTTTCACTTACGATTAGCTAAGCATCGTCTGCTGCTCCGGTCACGTGTGTGTGTGTGTGTGCGCTTGTCTGTGATTTTGGACCTTACGTAAGGTCCAAAATCACAGACCAGCACACAGTTGACCCGTTGCCGGCTGTCGGTAGCAGTTTTCCTGCCGGAATCATCGCGACAAAAACCGCTACCGACAGGCAATCGTGTCAACAGATATTCAGTGGATATTTTGTCCTTGAAAACTTTACTTCTAAAAAGTTATAACTCGTACAAGACAAAATATTCATGGAAGCAATATGTTTTTGTATCTCATAGCATTTCTTTCAGGGATTGTGAATTTGTCGTGAAGGGATTTTTGTCTTCATGCTGCAGCTGCAATAACTTTTTGACCTCATCAAGGCAATGAGCAAACTTGTTTTTTAATATTATCGGCCATTTCCCACACCCAATTTGCTTATGGGCTAAAAGGTCTCTTGCAATGAAACGATCTGTAATCTTCCGTGTCCGGCTCATGTCCTTGATTTAAAGTCGAATTAAATTTAAGTTTTATTAATAAATGACATTTCAATTCATGGCCAAAAGGAAGATTCGGTATGAAAAGAGTGCATGAAAATGAAAATGGGGATGTCAGTGATAGCGTTATATAGTGAATGTACTTCATTCAGATCATTTGTTTCCTGTCGGGGGGTTTTCTGTGGTTTTTTTTTTTTTTTTTTTTTTTTTCGTCTTTTTCTTTTTGTTGTTGTTGGGTTTTTTTGTGTGTTTTTTTTTTTTTTTTTTTTTTTTTTTTTTTTTTTTTTTTTTTTAATTTCTTCGTTTATTTACTTATCTACATGTACTGCCACGTCTGTCCATTTCCAATGTCATTTACACATAATTATTCCTGACAATCCCTAATGCCACGCCAATCTAATCAGATAGCCCCAGAAAATTGCAATTTAATCTGCCAGAGACCTCCCTGCAAAAACAACACGTTCGGCAGCCAGTGATAAGCAAAACTTTTTGACAGCCCCGCAGTTTTTGCAATTCCTGAGAGATCCGGACAGATTAAATATCGACACACTTTGTGAACCTCCCTACCGATCTATTCCCATTTAGGAACATAGAGTGAAGCAGGTCATGAAGGCAAGAGGCATATATACTCAAGACTGCAGGGGCTCTTGATTGTATATGCCTCTTGCAGATGGAGAGTCTCACTGAAAAAAATTCCCATTCCAGAGGGGTACAGACATAAACTGATTTCATTTACGTCCGCAAATGGCATAGATACTCATGAGCCCCTGTATCCTGCAGGGGTTCATGAGTATCTATGCCTCTTTCGGATGGAGAGGTTTCAGTGTTTTAAGTTTGCCCTGGCACGTGCGTGCAAGCCCTGCTCTAATGCCACTAAGCTGACCAGAAATGTCCCAAGCATTTCGCGGATTTTCAGCTCGCATGCAAATAATAACGGGGCTAGGGAAGAACGTCTTCAAACTGAACGATTCCTATACGGCTTTAAAGTGCCGCGCACTCGACTGAGTACGCACGTTCATGTGAACTACGCTATATTGCGAAGAATCACCTCAAGCTGTTCAAGTTTGATGAAATTTCAATGTTGTGTAGATGGACATATAACATGGCGCAGGTCCCAAAGCGGAACGACACATCTTACTAATGGTTGGGGGCTTGGTCAGTCGGGTACTGGAGCCCGTTGCATGACTGAGCCTAGTCCTGAGCCAGCCACTAAGCAAGGTTCTCCGCTATCCTGCGCCATCCACTAGGCAAGGTGCTCCGTTACACAGGAGCACCTAGCTTAGTGGCTGGCGCAGGACTAAACGTTCTCATGTAACTGGCTCCAGGTCTGACCTTCTGCAGCCCGGATCTCCTTTTCAATTCCGACACAGATTGCAGTTATCCGCTGTAGTCTAGAAAGTCCCAATCACAGAGCACATACCTATAAGTCATATTCTTTTGCCTGTAGAGAAGTTGAGAGTTGAGTGCGATTTTTTTTTTTTTTTCTCGGTGATTCAGCCTTCGCCCACAAACTGTTGTTGACACTAGAAGGATGCTCGTGTTTCCAAAACAGATCTTGACGGGATAAGTACGGAGGAACAACAGATCATAAGGGAGGAAGGGGAGGGAGGGAGGGGCGGATACTCCCTTTGAGGAATCTTCCATTTTGCGGATGCAGGGGCTCATGAGAATCTATGCCTCTTGCTTGTACGATTCAGAACATTTACGTTTATGTTTCTGAGAAGAAAGAAGCTGTGAGGGGGTCAGCATACGACGGGAAGTCCGAACGCAGTAAAACAGAAACCGAATGTTAGATCTACGAGTGGCATAAAATCTGCAGAGGTTTATTAATACCTAAGCTCTTTCCGCCCTTCAGTGGCTTTAGCTGCGTGCCTGAAAACGTCGAGAGAAGAACAGCCTCCCCCTGTGACTGGCAGGGGAGGAGGAAGGGGGGCCGGCGGGTACCGGAGAGGGGTGGGGGGGGGGGGGGAGGGTTGAATCAGCGGCTCGCATGTTGTTGACCAAACGTGCAATGTATCCTGATTAGCGGGGATGGGTGGCTGATGTAACTCGATCAGCGGTGATGAGGCCGGCCTCAGCGTCAAATACGCACGCAGTCGCACTTCGGGACAGATACCCACTGTATCAGACACAGCCTACTATCGAACGCCCCTTCGTGGATTTAACCTAGTACATCCTGAGGCTGGTTTTTAGGGAGTCCGAAATAGCTCAGGCGGTTAAATGGCGTAGCAGGAGAGCGAAGGGAATCGCGGGTCGTGGGTTCGAATCCCGTCCCGGCCCCGGTAGCTGGACTCACAATCCAGGGGAAAAAAACGGATTTGTTCAATAGCATGTCCGTTAAAAGGTCCTAGTAAATCAAAGTGGCACAGTTGGAGTGCGCCTGAGTTGATCAGTGTTCAGGTCGTACTCCATAGGCAATAAATTTCCCTGTCCCCCCATAACCCGCCCGTCACTCCGGTGCCGTGGACGTTAAACACGAAACTAATCAGGCTGGTTTGTTTTTAATGTGCTTACTGTCCCATGAAGGGCTACATTACAAATCGACCATTTTAGTTCAAGGGTGGTGCCAGAATAGCTTAGCGCCTGAGGCGCCAAGCTATTCTGGCACCACCCTTGAACTATCATAGTGAACTAAACTGATCAACAAAAGAAACGCGAATATTTCACCATAGCACCTTTCTTCGTAAATATGCCTTAATCCGGGTTATTTTGACGTCATTTATTAGAAAATGTTTTGAGGAGTGTGTTATGTCGTGTGCAAATAGAATGTTTGGTCTTAAAAATCGCACATCGATGACTTATGACGTCATCAGTGACACTACCATCACAGGATATTGAAAGTGAAATGGGAGCATCTGCACAGGACACAGCTTAAAGCCAACCAACGTGCAGTGTCTCTAGGGTCCGTGTGCATGAAAATCCGGCCTGTTTGGTCTTGACCTACTTTTGTTTGTCAAAGGCACCCAAATAATCAACATGACCTGCAAATATGAAAATCAAAAAGTTCTTTTTTTTTAGGATAGCGGCCCATATTTACCTAATCAAATGGATATGGGTGTGTTCTTTATCTCTGTGTCAGTCACTGGAGCATAAAAAAAAATGGTTTGAAAGTAATTCACATTAAATCAAATAAGATTTATTAAGAAAATGGTGTGCACCGGAAGTTCTGGTTCTCTAATGAATTTTTAGAGTCAAATTTCGTTTGAGGCAGTTAATGACATCATAAAAAAAATCCATGCAACTTATGTGTTAAAAACATATCACAGGAAACTTGCTTCAGAGAGTGTGTCCAGTTTTGCTTATTTTCACCACTAATGAAGCCCTGTGTTCTCCAAGATAGCCATGGGCGATAACTCATCCAATTTTTGTGTGAAGGTAGCTCAGACAGTAGGCTGAACATCTGAAGTAAGCAACAAATAAAATGTTCTTGTTTTGCTGTCAGGGTGGCTCTTTGTTTGCGGGTGCACTGACTTACAGACGCTTTTTCGCGTTTTAATGGAAGTCAGTATATATATTTCAATCAGTAGTGTATCTGGATGAAAAGGATGAAAGACCACGTATGACAGTAGTGGGGAGGATGTGACTGCCCTTTCAGCAAGAGGCATGGATCCTCATGAGCCCCTGCAACCGCAGAGGCTTATCAGGCTCTATGCCTCTTGTTGATAGAAATTCATCTGCAAAAATCCTGTACTTATCATTAGTAGATATATCTCTATGCCCGCCTTTCGCCTGCAAGAGAAATAGCTACTCATGCTTCCTTGCTGGCTGTATGGGCTCATAAGAATATGTGTCTGATGTTGACAGAAAACATGACTGCAAAAATCAATTATTTGTCATCGGTAGTTAGTATAGATCTTTTAGGGACCCTGCAGGCTGCTTGAGCTCTTGAGAATCTACGCCTCTTGCAGGTGTAAGGAGTTGGCTGGGGACTGCGAACAAATACCATTTTTACTGCAGTAATTGCGGTAACCTCGCGGCCTGCAAGTTCTCCATGTTTGGCGAATTTTCCCCATTTCCGGCATTTAATTTCCCAAGATCTTCATTTTTGGCGGCCACTCCAAACTCGCAAATGAAACCACGTCTCCTTTGAAAACCACACTGACGGTCTCTTTAACTCATTCTACCCCAACACCGAAATCCCCAAACTTTGAAGTCGTCCTCTGAAGACTGCGTTGCAGTGCAGGACACAGATCGACCATGATAGTTCAAGGGTGATGCCAGAATAGCTTGGCGCCCATAGGCGCCAAGCTATTCTGGCATCACCCTTGAACTATCATGGTCGATCTTTATCTTGCTGTGGTGTGTCTGGGGTAGAATGAGTTAACCCATTCAGCCCGGCTGCAGGTGAGATGAATCGACCATGATAGTTCACGGATGGTGCCAGAATACCTTGGCGCATGGGGGGGCGCCAAGGTATTCTGGCACCATCCTTGAACTATCATGCCCGTTTTGTGCCCTGAACTATAATCTCGTAATTCCTAAATTTGGATTTCGACCTCGGGGCTTAATGTGTTAACACATCCGACCTTGAAACACCAGAGCGTGGGAATGGATCTGCCATAATAGTTCAAGGGTAGTGCCATATTAGCTGGATATAGGTGCATAGAAGGCAGTACGTTATCCTTCTAGCAATTTCTGCAAGAGGCAAAAGATCTCACGGGTCTGGAATCCTCGCTCGTCTAATATGAGTTATCTCGTTACTATCAGAAAACCTGAAAATTCACGAAGTTAACACATACACTGGAATCAGCCAACCCGCTATACTTGCAAGGGACACACTTGTAGTCTCATGAGCCCAGACGGCAGAGAAATTTGCCTTTCCTTTACATCCCCAGGTTAGGGAACTCATGCGGGGAGAACATGGTGGAAGGCGCATGCAAAAATGATTAGGCGAGGTGGTTCCGGCCAGTATCATACTTTCAACTGGCATTGCCGACTCCGCTTTTACCTGAGTCTGATTTTGTGTTGACTCCTTCGAGACGGGCTGTATTCGGATACGCGGCTTACGCCGCGTATCCGAATGCAGCACGTCTCGAGTGCGTTAACCCTCATCGGGTTTACTAGTTTTCATTGATGACATTCTTTGACGGATAATTTTGTCAGTGTCGGTAAGGCCATCGACCGGATATCAATCGGCCATCATCTTGATCAGGTTAGGTGTCAGTTTGTGGCCGCACTTCCGGAATGTCCCATTATGCCTTTGGAGAGGAAATGACGTCGCGGGGCTCATTGTCAGAAACGAGATGCCCCGTGAATGGCCACCTCAGACCGTTAATACCGCGGTGTTGCCACAAACAGTAGCGGAAAAAAGAAAACACGGTCAGCGGAGCTGTGGAAATGCACGCCAAACCAGATTTGCTCAATCGAATGGCGACATTCTTCTGGGGGGCGAGCACACGCTTAAACCCAGATTATATCCTTCGATGAAGAAGACGAAATGGAGGTAAATGAGGCTGGGTATAACCACAAGAGGCAGGGATTCTCATGAGTCCATGCAGGGCCTTGTGAGAATCTATGTCTCTTGCAGTTTTAGCGGGAAGATGCCTGCAAAAGAATTGATAAGAGGAACAGAAAGGCGGTGTAATTCGTCGCGTTGTGTGGGGGCCCCGAATGCCAGCAGACGTGTGTCTCCCGTGCCGAGCTAACCAACCACGGGAGGCTGGCCTGTTTGTTGTTATCAAATTTAATTCGAGCGCCATCCAATATTGTTGGACCAGAGACCCGATGCAAATTGGGTTTCTTCACAGCACTGGCGGCGGAACGCGGAGAGCATGGGCACACACTTGGCGGAACAGCTCACGCTGAGAACTTCTACCCTTCTGCAAGAGGCATAGATCCTCATGAGACCCCGCAGTTGCGGGGGCTCATGAGGATCTAAGCCTCTTGCTGGCCTTTTGTTGGGACCTGTTCTTTCCGCGTTCATCTCTTTGCGGTGGCCGCTCTTGAGGGTCTATACCTCTGGCTAGCGTTGTATGAAGACCTTGTCCTTTAGAATGCTCAGTTTGTATTCCTTTTCCTCAAGCGGAGGTGGTTAGGGTGTTCAGTTCCTACAAAGACCGCTCGCTGAGTCACAATCACTAATTAATTGGAAACCAAAGTGTTCTTCATCACAGCTCTCAAATTGTGTCCGCAACACGTATCCGCTGACACTCTTGGCTCATGGCGATACTGGGCTGCAGCCTCTGGTGTTTCACCTCGGCCTGAAGGTCTAGGGCAGCATGCTCCTTCAACAGGTCTTGTGTTTCCAGGGTCAATTACTATTGTCAATACAAAATGGCCAGAAAATGGGGTGTTGGAGATTGATGGAGGGGGTGTCCTGTTCGGATAATTCTCATTCGCTGTAAAAGATACAGAAACGTTCTAGCACTCGACGGGTTTCGAAATATGAGTGCTGGTCTGTAATTTTGGACCATACGGCTTACAGCCTTATGGTCCAAAATCACAGATTAGCACAGAAATATGGTCTGAACGCAAGCAACACGTGCCACTTTGGGCTACATTCGTGAGGTAGGCTTTTTCCGTCGTCTGGGTTGTAAAATGACTTTCGTCATCCTACAAAGCCACTCGCTGTCAGTCTTGCCGAACAACGAAGATCTGAATGGTAGATTATACAGTGTCTTTTAGACAAGGCATCAGTCCGTTTAATCCCTATTTTCCTCTTGACCCAGGCTGCACCCGGCGGTTGTTGTCATATTGCTTTTGTGGACAGAGTGCCACCGTCAGAGGAACAAGCACGTTCATGGGTCCATCAGTGATCTGTGTCTATTGTCCAAGTTCAAGAAAAAGACCAGAGGCCTTAGCCTGGAGATGGCATGTGTTGTCCAGAGTGCCTGGACTATCACTAGGCTGCAACAGACACTGCATCGGCAGTCATAATGCGCACTGCATCCTAATGCAAGTTCCATACACCATCAAGAGCCCTCTTTCATGAAAAACTGTCTGTTCAGTTTCCGCCAGTGTTCCCTAAGTGGTTGAGGTGTTTAGACACTCAGTTATACCAGAAGCAGAAACTCTGGCCTAGCCTTCTGCAAAAAGGCACAGCCTTTCATGAGCTACGGCCGCAGGGGCTCATGAGAATCTGTGCCTCTTGCCTTAGGCCCATTTTGTACACAGTTTTTCTTTTACTACTTTCATTGCTCAAGTCCTTGGCTTTTGGGCGTGTGGGTGTGAACCGGGGTTGTGTTTGTGGAATTCATCACCAGCCGATAATGGCCATTGATTGTTGCTAGTCCGACGTGCCCGACACGCTTTCTCGCGGACGGGAACCGCCGGCTGCTCGCCGCCGGAAGCACGACCTGAGTTGTCGCCCCTGCGTGAGACCACGTGATACAACCGCACGTGCAGAACGATCTGCCGCGTGAGTCACGAGTGTCGGGGGGGGGGGGGGGGGGGAAGCAGGTTGTCACGTTGGTCTTTCATTCAGCGATCCACGCTTGAAGGCCGTATGCTCATCTGGGTAAACATTTCGTCAGCATTATCGCAGTCAACCCTGACAAGATGAACGTGACTCAGGAGATGGATCGACGGTGGTGACAGTCCAAGCCGATTCTAGATAAGTAATATTGTTTGGCAGCCTATCTTGCGCCACCAATTTTACCATCATCGTGGTCGATTCATCTTCAGCAGATGCAAACCCATCAAGCCAGTGCTTGTTCGCGATTGAAGTCTGTACAGAAACTGTAAGCTACATTTCCACACCCGACTGCCCATGACATGCCCGACGTCGACCCGATGCCGTGCGCGGGCCAACGGCGGCCGACGTCGGCCCGATGGCCTTTGCGCACTGGGTAGTAAGTTGACCTTTAGGCGGCAGGCGTCTGGACACCATGACAGAGGTAATGGAATAGAACGACCTTGATTACAAATTTTTCTGCATGGCGCGTGATCCTGAGTAACGGAATCTCACTTGTTGATGAGAGTTGAGATCAGACGGTGCTGAAAAGTGACGTCAACCAGGTTTTTTTTTTTCTGTCTACAAGAGACATAGATTCACATGACCTGAGCAACTGCAGGGCCTCGGGAGAATCCCAGCCTCTTGCTGGCGGATGTGCCCCTAAGGCCGTATAATAAAGCGATGTGATTTTGGGGCCTGAACCTTTCTGGTAAGCATTTCAAGGTACAAAACCTTAGCAAATATACCACACTACGCACTGCAAACAAAACTGATGCCGTTCCCACATGACAGGACAAGGTCCAAGGTCACAGACCAGTACTGGATTTCGTTTTGGGGTTCCGGAGAGTTCTGCGAACGTGGGGAGGGGGGGGGCGAGGGGGGGGGGGAGCCTTAAGAGATATCCAGTAGAGTCGAACACGTAAACACTACTCCGAACTCTATGAGAATAAAACCTGGCCCACCATCCATCCTGAACTAAAACCGTTTCACGTTTTTGTTTCCCACAGCATGCTTTTTTTTAGGGTGGACTATTCTACTCTTCGAGAGGCGTTAGAGCCCTCGGGCTTTAGGGCATCGCTTGGCTGCTTCTGGCGGGAGCAGCTAGCAGGAATTGCTTTGGGAAATGATTCAATTAAGGCTCACTTCTGATTGTCAAGGACCGAACTGCGTAGAGGAGAAACTAATTTCTCCATTGATTAAGGCTGCCTTCGCCAGTCGCCAGTCGCCAGTCGCCAACCATTTCGTGCGGAGCCGACTCCCGAGTAGAGAGAGAGAGAGAGAGAACTACTTTTCGTGCATTGAACTCCAGATTAAAACGAAGCTAGCAAGAGGCATAGATCCTCATGAGCCCCCGCAATTGCGGGGGCTCATGAGGATCTATGCCTTTTGCAGATGGGTTTTGAACTCAGGGGCTGATGTGGGCCTGTGTCTCCAGGTTGGTGGCGTTTGCAGTAGCATCAGGAGAGAGAGAGAGACGAAGCGATGTTTTCCTTCACTCTGGGGAAACGTTGCAGACAGACACTCTGTCTTCTTAGCCATGGCGGATAACATGGGAGGCAGACAGGATATCAGCCCACAAATTGAATTGTTTGCAATATTTGATACGAACAGTTCAGGGTCATTTCCTATGTGTTAAGAGCGATTCAGAGTTATCTGTTCGTTTTTTGCTCTTTGCGTGGATGTGTTTTGAACACATGCGATACCAGATTTGGAAAACGATTTTGATTGGAGAAAGGAAGGGGTATCAGTAATTTTATGCGATGTATTTTGATTGGAGGATAAGAGTGTTTATCTCTTGATGCAATGCTTACATCAGACCATAGTCGTTTCGACAGCACAAGTTTTATGCCAGTGTAGCTTCAAGTTATTATATCACCACCCTTGAACTATCATGTCAATTCATAGTGTATTATTTGATCAAGTGGCGTACAAGAAATAATTTCTGAAGAAATACTTAACAACGCAGAAACGCGTTTGGAAAGGGCAAGTACAACATAGCTTATCACATTGTCCGTATATAATCCTTTCCAAAATGGAAATCCGCACCGAAAAAATAACTGTGCTGCATTTGTCTTTGTGGGCGTGTTTCTTTCTCTGGACATTAGTCTGCATTTTACACGCTTGGCAGTCACCTATTTGGTCACGGGTTTTTATTTACAAGAAAGACTCCAAAACTGAAACAGTGAAATCACTACACGATCCCGACATCCCCACCCCCCCCCACCCCCTCCTGCGTCCCTGTCTCTGAGGGGAGGAGCAGCCTGGCTGTCTGTCCGCAGTGCTGTTGTCGCTGGATGCATGCCGACTCATTCTCATCTAAATGACTTTCAATGTCTTTCACCACCCTCCGGAGGACGCAGGGCTCCCCTGGGTCTTACCATGCGGTACACTGGGCTTGACTTGACTAGGTCCGCAGTATACTTACCCATATGCCAAGTGACATAGGTTCTCATAAGCCCCTGCAGTCGCAGGGGCTCATGAGAATCAATGCCTCTTGGTGACTATGACTAGCCCCATGAAAATCTGTGTCTTTTGCTGTCCGAACTGATGCTGTTGTTTCTGGTTAGTCTTACGACTTGTAGTTTCAACGATCAATTGTGATGACATTACCAAAGCAGAGACAATCTAGAAACTCGTATTTTTTATCATGCCCGTCCGATACAGTTTGCAATGAAGTTTTAGTTTTTTTGTTTCGAGCTTGCCAACTGTAATCAAATTCAGACTCGCAAAATATCAGCGTCAATCGAGCCTTGTATGTAGTTTTCGAAATAAAACGAACGCGTGTTGCGTTCACTCATTCAGGCCCGACACTGACACCCCAGCAAGACAGGGATCGGGCATGATAGTTCGAGGGTGGTGCCAGAATAGCTTGGCGCCCATGGGCGCCAAGCTATTCTGGCACCACCCTTGAACTATCATGATCGATCTGTCTCTAGAATTGTATTACAGTCCTTCAGAGGGCAACTTCAAAATTTGGGGATTTCGGTCCTGGGGTAGAATGTGTTAACGCTTTGAAAAATTGCCAGCAACTATCAAACGATGAGTTGTCGTTGAAATACAGCAGACCGATGCCGGAGTCATGTTTAAGTATCCTAAAACAAGTGCTTAGAAGACGAGTACGTGTACAACTGATGAGTTGTCAGTCGAGCGTTTCCACTTCATTGAGATTCCGAAAAGAGCGAATCACTTATCCTGCTGACTGATGTTTTGTGGCATTGTAATCACTCCGAGGGGACGGAGATGAATCACCGAGCGGGACTCTGTCTGAATTAATTCCTGACCGCTCGTGGCTTCAACCATAAAAGTCACTTGTGCCAACACCATCAATTCACAAATTTTCCCGCTCACTTTTAGTGTTCAGGTCCTCAGCTGATTTACGTCGTCTGCAAGATGCATAGATTCTCATGAGCCCCTGCGTTTGCAGGGGCTCATGAGAATCTATGCCTCTTGCTTAACATTGTGTTACCCGATTTACATCCTCAGACTGAGGTGGTCGTAAGTTGAGTCTACGATTGTTTACCGGCGTACCGCACTCTGAGAAAAAAATTACTCCGCACTTGACAAAAAAGCACTTTGTGTTGACTTCGTGTAGGAGAACATTATTTCCATGCACATACTTAAAACAGTTGTAGGGATCAAGTTAACGAAAAATGCTCTAGCGGCTTCAAAAGCTTTTAAGCTGGCATCATTTCGATTTTTTTTTTTTTTTCAATCTGCAAAACAGTGTTGCAACTCGAAAGGAAATTCAGTCACAATATACAATCACTAGTCGCAGTTTGTCAATGTAGGCCATCAGATTGTCAACGTTGGTCTTGTCAGCTGCTTTTTACGTCTTGCCTACGTGCTCCTTTTTTTTAAGAAAGGGTAGTGCCTGATTAGCGCTCCGCTTCAGATGCACAGCTGGTGCCAGAACTAAATGCGACAGGCAGACGAGAATTAATCTCGACATTCCGTAGCAGACCCCAAATTCCCGGACTAATATTTGGAGTGGGCCAACTTGCATTCTAATTTTTCGCGTGACAAATCCGGCAAAAAAAAAAAAAAAAAAAAAAAAAAAAACGAAGTTCATTTGCAAGTGGCGTAGTTCGTCATGAGCCCCCGTAGATGCGGGGGCTCATGAGGATCTATACCACTTGCTTGTGCTCCTTTACGACCGTGTCACTCGCACGGTAAGGACAAAGGGGCGTAATTCAGTAGTCGACGATGGCGCAAGTGTTGCGAGTTCTGGGATTCTAATTACGTTTCCATCTCCAGTCGCATGTCGCACGGGCACCCTTCACGCAGATATGCAAATCAGACGTTATCAAATTGGTGTAGGGGGGAATGGCCTGTGTGTGTAAGGGGGGCGGGGGGGGGGGCGCATGTTGGTGATATTTAAATGATCAGTTGGAAAGACAATTGGGTTGAACTGTCGCTTAGACTAACTCGCCCTATGACCTCTGCGGCCTGTAAAAAAGGGTCAAGAAAGAAAAACTTAAAACCCATGTATTCCAGTTTTCTATAGGTTCATTAGACGCGCAAGAATGCTACAACTGTGAGCATTGGCCAGATACATCAATTGAGCTGTTGTTAACTTCACTACCAGTTGAAATTATGTAGTTCAAGCAGGGCTAATTCAACATTCAATATTCCCATCAATCCACGGAACACGGCTGTGAACAGTTCAGCAAGTGAGGCAGAGAACCTCATGAGCCCCCGCATCTGCGGCGTTTCATGAAGTTCTTTGCCTCTTGCTTTTGGGTGGTGTTGGCGTCTTTCCGACATTGAAGGGGTTGACATTGCATTTACACGAATGTAGCAACGATTCCCATTGGCCAGTCATGCTGCAATGATGCCATATGCATATTCTGCAACGATTGTTATTGCTACAACGGTTATCATTGGTTAGTCAAGAATGCTACAAAGTTGATAATTTGCCAGACGAAGCTAGCTGCTTGGACGATGACCACTGATTGGTCAGGCAAAGATGCTACAGCGATGACAATTTTCCCAGCAAAGATGCAACAATAATGACTATTGGGAATAATGACCATTGGACAACGATGCTACCACGATGACCATTAGCCAAGCGAAGATGCTGCTACGGTGACCATTGGCCAGGCAAAGACGTTACAATGATGTTACAATGACGATGGCCATGATTACGCAATGACTTGACAACGATGTCCATTGGCCAGCTAAGGTCTACAAACATTCCAAACGGACGGCATGGCGATTCATTGACAGACTATTGGGACTAAACGTAGCTTTGCTGCCGTCTGTTGGCACGGCGCGCCGGGAGTGGCAGGCTATTGGCACGGAGCGTGACGTGTGTTTAGTCTGCTGTCGGCACGGTCCGGCCTGAGTCGTCACCTTGATTGTTTCCCCTTGTTTGGAAATGGCCTTTTGATGCGCGGCCCGCCCGTTAGCTAGGGAATGGCACGACAAGGGGAATAAATCGTCTGCTTGAGGCATAGGTCGAAATGATTTGTCACGCCATTGTTCTTAGATAAATCAGCTACTTCTGCTCGTCTTCGAACAATCCCGAAGCTAAATTTTCGTCAATCTGCAAGAGGCATAATCTCATGAGTCATGAGCCCCCGCGATAGCGGGGACTCATGAGGATCCGATACCTCTTGCTTACCCTAATCTGATACTTGCACGTCAGGAGGAGGTCATTGGGTTGTTCAGTCCACTGACAATTCTCCGGTTGTTACAACAGTGTGATTAGTCTCCCAGCTTCTTGATGGATGAGAGAACGGACATAGAAAGTGCAGTAAATACACATGGCTCTCCTACTGTCAGGCTATTTCATGCCGCGTGAGTCCAAATACGTATCACTTTGACAGGAATTATTTCTGTAGACTGCTGCATGTCCAATAATCCCCATAGGCTGACACAGGACTCATAACAATAAGCTGTGTAGAAATGAGACATTGTCTTCACACAGTCAATAGTTTGATCGCCGATAAAATGTGTTTATTTGGGTGTTTTTTTTTTTTTTCGTAGGACAGGGATATGTTGATGGGATCGATCGACCGAACCCTACCCGTAAGAGGCATAGATTCTCATGAGCCCCTGCAGCTGCACGGGCTCATGAACATCTATGCATCTTGCACAGGAAAGGGTTTTGTTCAGGGATTGGATGTAGATGAGAATGCGATTTTGTAGGGTTGTAAACTTCTTACAGTTAGACGTGTTTATGCGTGCAAGTATTGGATTCTCTCTCTCTCTCTCTCTCTCTCTCTCTCTCTCTCTCTCTCTCTCTCTCTCTCTCTCTCTCTCTCTCTCTCTCTCTCTCTCTCTCTCTCTCTCTCTCTCTCTCTCTCTCTTTTAGTGTAGCAAAGCCCGAGCGCGCTTGTTGCTTATTTTATCCGTTGCGGAATATAATGTCATTTCATCCATTTTTTCCCATCTCTCGGCGTTCCTGTTCAGAGAATGGCGTGAGTGTGTGTGGCTGCTTGTTTGTTTACCGTCGATTGCAGATGTAAATTACAAGGAACATAAACTATCTCTCCATTAAATTTTGTTTTTTCTGCGATGTGTATTGAAAACGCAGGAGTATCCAAAAACAACCACGGCAGTTGAAAACCGAGCACTAACAGACCGCACAACCTGACAACACAGATAAAAATGAACGGAACAAGAGGCATAGATCTTTATGAGCCGCCGCAACTGCGGGGGCTCATGAAGATCTATGTCTCTTGCAGATGTAGGTTGTTCTTGTTTTTTAATAATCGCTTCCTTTATGTATTTCGCACCTTGTGTTCGGCCGTAAACTGACTTTACAACTCAGGTGTAAAATCGCTGTAGTCGCTACGCCAGGTAGGCGACGGAGCAGGTAAGATGCTAAGGTGTGAATGTGTTTGTTGCCACTGTTCGGCTTCATTAAAGCAGGGGGTATCGGGGGGTGGTTCTGGCGCCTGGCTCGGCGGGGAGTCTGTGTGTACATGGACATTTCTTCAGTCATTAAACCCCTCTCACCTGCCAGAGGCGTACATTTTCAGTCCGCAGGACCTCATGAGAATTCTCGCCTCTTGCTGGCAGGCATGAACCATTTACTTCTGTTTACATTTACATTTACAAACGAAGGAGGCCATCATGGTTTAAGCAACGACTTGCTTGGTAGCACGTGCTGTGTTGCCAGGGTGTCGCGTGCTGCTGATGCATGGTGGGAGATGAGGAAATCATTACCTCTCCGGGTCCTTTTAATTACGATACGTACTAACTCGTCCTAATTAGGCTTATCTGTAACTCAAATGAGACTGATTTTTCGGGGCAGGGGTGGGGGCAGGGGAGAGGGGAGGCGACTGGGTGTGTAGAACGTGCAGGCAACCCCTTTTCACTTTGCAGTCATTCATTTTGGCCTGGACTTGCCAGTCGAGGCAGACTCTATTTCTAAACTCTTAGTTCATTCACCGACGAAGAGCTCGAGCCGTCCAAGGAGCATGGCTTCAAAGTGGTGTCAGCAAGAGGCATAGATCCTCATGAGCCCCCGCGACTGCGGGGGCTCATGAGGATCTATGCCTCTTGCATTTGAGTGGTGTTCAGTTATTCTCGGCAGTGAAAAGTTTAGCATATACTTATGTCGGTCAAGGACACAGCTTCGGTCAAAGCGGGTCGATTCGTGTCCGTGTTGGCTTGGGTTCTTTGACGCTGAAGTAACTGGAGTACAAACATTTCATGAACGTAATATGCGTCCACTTGCTGCAAAGGGGTTAAATTTACTTCTCACGCCTTTTTCTAGTATGATTTACCACCATTGTGTTGTAATTGGCCTTTCTAAGCGTGTTCCTTTTTTTTTTCGTTGGGAGTTTCTTGGCATTTTCACGCCGGCTTGGCTTGTCGCCTTTCTGGTCTAGATTTGTTTGGATTGGCTACCATGGTCTTTCGCCGTCCTGTTCCCGTGTTCCTAGTTACATCAGTTGCGCAAGTTAATGAAAAGAAAGCTGCCATCATGGGATCTTTGTTCAGATTCAATGAACGTGTCATGGCATTATCCCCCCTGCACTGGGTTACCGCTGCTTTGTGTGTTCCTTGGCATCAGTCCTTCTTCCAGCTTCACCCCGCGTCTCACCTGGCATTTTCTTGTTGATTACCTGGCTTGTTTACCTGTGTGAGGTAACACGGGCAGAAGAAGTGGGAAAGATTGGAACATCCGTCACGCTTCATTACACGACAATATTGTCGGAACCACGCCACTCATGCGTGTGACGAACGAAGAACGCATGGTGCAAGATTGGCTTCCCTTTCCATTTCCTTGGTTAGCTTTCTTTACGGTGGTGCCAGATAATTTCTTGCTGTCGTGAGTCTTGAAGATTTGTGTGTGTGTGTGTGTGTGTGTGTGTGTGTGAAAGAAATTAATGCATTCAAAGGATGATTGAAGTTGTATTTTTGTGTCTTCATCCTAGACTGAATTTCTTATGACTTACTTCGTCTGGAAAAGACAGAACTTAGAAATAAGGCCACCAAGAGGCATAAAACCTCATGAGCCCCCGCATATGTGGGGGCTCATGAGGATCTATTCCTCTTGCAGATGTACGTCATGGTTCGCCGAAGAAGGAAAGCGTTCAGAATTTTGCTACACGATATTAATTACCTGAAAAATCGTTTGGTATTCAGTTTCTACGCCCAGCCCCAAATAACACTCTCAATTTGAGACACAGAGATACTTGATCTCGATCAGCAAAAGGCATAATTATATTCTTATCAGTGAACCCTTAACCACTGCAGAGGCTCGTCTGAATCTACATCTCTTACAAAGGCAAATGGTTGTTTGAGAGATTTACTGACAGTTGTGAATTCTGTCAGAAAATTGGGTGCGTGTCTCGTATTCCTGAGGAATTAAGTCAGGGTGTCAGTGAACCTGCGTGACATGGGGGGGGGGGGGGGTGGGGACTTTATGTTTTCTGTATCGGTTTATCAACCTCTGCGTTTCGGTTCGCGAATGTGCACTTTCGGGTAAAAAAACTAACGCAGCTGACTGAGTGCTGTACTTTAACGCTGACGGCTCGAGTCAAATGACGCACTGTCTGTCTAAGATCGTTCCACTTTTGTGACACTGGATGTGACGCACAATTAATCCCATGACTGCTACTGACGATACAGTTCGGCGGAACGGTATCGTGACGTCAGTAGCAGTCAAGATGTGATGACGTACTGTGAAGCAGGCCGAAGTTTTAATTAAGGGTGGTGTGTACTCTTAAACAGACTATTAAGTGAATGTTTCTTTTCCCTGTAATTGCCTCTCGTTTGCAGAAGTTAGAACTGTACTCCTTCCGGTCGTTGAACTCAGTCGAGACCATTACATTCTTGGCTCACCAAAGGTCCCTAATTTTTCCCGGAATTGTACACACCGTTGGAGATCCACGCTGAAAAGGAACACTAGAGTCAGGAGAGGATCTTGACTTGAACGTGTTCTAGAGACGGGAATGACTGATGGAGAAGACTTCAAGTTAGACGGGCGCAACTAAGAGCCAGGGCTCACATGCAGCTGGCCCCAGTTTCAGAGTAGAAGGAGATTTACGGGTTGAATGACTAAACCCTTCCCCAGCCAATATTTTGTTTCTGAAATCTCTGTGACCCAAAACCGTCCAAAGAACACGTATACAAATTAGTCTCAGCAAAAGACAGAGATCCTCATGAGCCCCAGCGACTGCGGAGGCTCATGAGGATCTATGTCTCTTGCAGTTGGGTCGCCGTTCACGTTTTCTTGACAGTCAAGGTGTTAAATGATGTCTTTCTGCCTGTGAATCTACTTCGACTCTAAAACAGCTTTCATGTGTTTCACATCAATCTCGATCAGTCATCCCCGTCCAATAACGTTACCTGTAGAAGTTGCGAACTTACCTGAGATTTAAAGGTAGACATTACCTATGGTAACTGCAAGGCAAGTTGAGATTTAAAGGTAGACAGCTGTTTAGTGTAAACATCGTTTGCCTCTCGGTGCCGTAAGCCATCAGTCCACCCATCCAGCATTTGCTTCCCTTTCCTCACTCACCATTTACCTCCCTTGCTTCGCTGAGCATTCATTACTGGGGCAAACGGTGTCAATTTCGCTACGTTTTTGACATAAACGTACACCTTTTGCCAGACCTTGTAAAATCAGGGCAGATCAATGGAATCTACAGTCCATCTGTTTTACGAAATTTTGCAAAGGCCATTTAACACTTTTGTAGACCTTGTAAAATCAGGGCAGATCAATGGAATCTACAGTCCATCTATTTTACGGAATCTTGCAAAGGCCATTCAGCCGAAGTCGACCACAGTCGTGCGCGGGCCCACTGCGGTCGACTTCGGTTAAAATGGCCTTTTGCGTTCTGTTTTTTGTGACACAGTGTTAGTGCCCTCTACTGCCACCGCAGCTCTAGCGCATCATACAGGAGAACCTGCTTTGAGCCACCACTGCTGTTAGGGATCGTCTGCCATTAAAGGCCATTCTTGTGATTTAGACTGCTGTAGCCGTCTTAATGATCGCCCCTGTTAGAGATCGTTTGTCATTAAAGACCATATGTGATTTACACTGCTGTAGCCGTCTTAATGATCGCCCCTGTTAGAGATCGTTTGTCATTAAAGACCATATGTGATTTACACTGCTGTAGCCGTCTTAATGATCGCCCCTGTTAGAGATCGTTTGTCATTAAAGACCATATGTGATTTACACTGCTGTAGCCGTCTTAATGATCGCCCCTGTTAGAGATCGTCTGTCATTAAAGACCATATGTGATTTACACTGCTGTAGCCGTCTTAATGATCGCCCCTGTTAGAGATCGTCTGTCATTAAAGACCATATGTGATTTACACTGCTGTAGCCGTCTTAATGATCGCCCCTGTTAGAGGTCGTCTGTCATTAAAGACCATATGTGATTTACACTGCTGTAGCCGTATTAATGATCGTCTTTGATGACGGATGACATTTGTTTGCCCTCCAAGACCTCTCTGCAGCGAGCACGTGTCTTTATGATTTCTTTTTTTTTTTTCTGGCAGAAAAGGTTTTTGTTCAAAACATGTTCTGCCGCGCCGTAACGTCGTCTGACTAGGGCACACAGATGTGATTGCGCTCTCATGGAGCTCATAAGGATCTATGTCTCTTGCGTTTGTTTGTTGTTCGTTGTGTTTTAGCATTGAAGAGGTCAGTTTACACAGGTATTTCATGAGTGTGAGGAGGTGGTATGGCTGCCTTAATAAAGCATCTTGAGGTGTTGGGTTTTTGTTTTTTTTTTTTTTTTTTTTTTTTTGTTTTTTTTGTTTGGGTTTTGTTTGTTTGTTTTTTGGTTGTTGTTTTGTTGTTGTTGTTGTTGTTGTTTTGGGGGGTTGTCTTTTTTTTCGAAAATGTAGCGAAGCCGACCCCTGTTCTGCCTCAGCAGGGGGTAGATTGGCGCGTGCCTGCTGTACACCACCACTCTCCCACTCTCTCTCCCCCCTCTCCTTCTCCCACTCCCTCTCCCCCCTCCCCCCTCCCTCCTCCCCCCTACCCCCCCCCCCATCTACTATCCACCCCACCCCACCTCCCCACCCCCTCCCAACCTCCAATCATACAAAATGGGTTTGTCGTCATGCAAAAGGTTGTTTAGACCATAATTTAAACACCGCTGATTCCTTCGTCGGAGTAACAGACATGCAAATGGGACCGACCCTCTTCGGCAAGAGGCATCGATTCTCATGAGCCCCTGCGACCGCAGGGGCTCATGAGAATCTATGCCTCTTGCAGATGCAAAAGTCCTTGCTGCCTCTTCTTATTCAACTCGGTAATTGCGTTTTTGCACTAAGGGGGAAAAGTTTGCAAATTAGATCAACTTTGGTAATCTTTGCATATTCTGCGTACGTACAGGAGTCCCACAGGAGCACGAGACGGTCGCCCGAATAGGAGAAAAAGATTTAGCTGCGCCATCTAGCGTCGTTCGGAATAAGTTTGTCTGGAACTAAAACAGTTAGCACTGATTTAAGTGTCTCTTTCGGTTTAGGAACGGTGCAGTGATTTTTGTGCGTTGCAACAAAAAACAAAGGAATTGCTCTCTTTTTCAGTTTTTGTGGCTGTGGGGATTTTTTCTTTCTTGTTGTTGGGGGGGGGGGGGTGTGGGGGGGGTGGTTGCTTTTTGTCCATGGCAGTACATGTATTTTACTTTCCTTTTTTGGTTTCACTCTGTGCGTCTTTTGGCTGTTGTTCACTCACAGTGGACGCATATCGATTTTTTTTTTTTTTTTTAATCCTTGTACTATACACATCTGAGGAGCATGCATACAAAGTGATCTCAGCAAGAGGCATAGATCCTCACGAGCCCCCGCAACTGCGGGGTCCCATGAGGCTCTATACTTCTTGCAGATGGTGATGTTCAGTTATTCTCTCCAGCAAAGGGCTTGGACTGTTTGATGGTGATGATGATGATGATGATAATGGTGTGTTTTTAAAAAGGTTTGTTTGGGTTTTTTCGTATTTGACTTGTTAGTAAACTGTCTTTGCCTAGCACGAATGTCTGTTTGTTTGAGTTTTTTGGTGGGTTTGTGTGTGTGTGTGTGTGTGTGTGTGTGTGTGTGTGTGTGTGTGTGTGTGTGTGTGTGTGTGTGTGTGTGTGTGTGTGTGTGTGTGTGTTTTGTTTTTTATCCTTCAAAAACCATGGGCCTGCTCAGGTATACACTTCAGCCGACAAGTATTAAATATTTTCTTGATAACGGCTACTCCTGTGGCCACACGCCATTCCCTGCGAACAACCAACCTTCTGTCAGACAATGCAGTTAACAGTTGTTATGCTTGTCGTTTCAGGTACGGAGGCAACAGGTGTGGGCACTGCCCCTGGGGTGTACCTGCGTGAAGACCCCATCTGCGGCACCCAGCTGGAGAACCAAAGCGAACTCCGAGCGCCCACCGCCGACAAGGCCGCCCTCTACCTGGACGCCGCTCTGGCTGCGAGATCCGCCGCTGGTAAGTGTAGAAAGGGTTCAGTATTAACCCACTCACAGCCATGACACAACGGGATAGAATTGTTATACATTAACTCATTCAGGCCGGCGCACGTAGTTCCCAAATTTGGGAGGCGCCATCTAACGACTATGCACCTGTGACAGGCGCCAAGCTAATCTGGCACTACCCTTGAATTATCATGGTCGATCCATCTCCTGCTGTCGGCGCCATGCTAATCTGGCACTACCCTTGAATTATCATGGTCGATCCATCTCCTGCTGTAGTGCGTCAGGGTTGAATGGTTAGTTAATCCCTTTTCTGTCATGACACGACGAACACAAAATGTGATACATTAATCTCAGTCCCTGCTACCACGAACACCACCCAGCTGCAAGAGGTATAGATCCTCATGAGCCCCCGCAGTTGCGGGGGCTCATGGGGATCTATGCCTCTTGCTGACCTCCGCTACTGGTAGGTTCATAAAATGTTTCAACGCATTCTGCCCTGACTCGCTACAGAATGTGGATCGACCATGATAGTCAACTTCAAGGATGGTGACGGAGGTGGCAAAACTAATTGCCCGTGTTTTGTGTGTGTGTGTGTGTGTGTGTTTTTAATTGAATTGAATTGAACAGCTTAGCCGCCAAGCTATTCCGGCACCACCTTGAACTACCCTGGTTGAGGTCTGTCCTGAACTTGAGCGAAAAGAACAACTCTGCATTCTCCGTTATGTGTGTACTACTGCTCCAGAACTATGACAGACGCGCCGCGGCAAATTTGTTACCCGCGTCCGTTGATCCCAGAGCGATGTGCCAATACCATGTCGCCACAGACAGTTGCCGTTTGAGTGGCGAGGAGATACCCAACACCAAGCACCTGTCGCTGGCATCGGTGAATCTGTGATGTGCGGTGGTCTGTGATTTCGGTCCTTACGGCTTCCAGCCTTAAGGTCCCAAATCACAGACCGACCCACGTATCTTTTCCTTGTATCTGTATCCAGTGCACCCAAAAACAATGCGCGATGGTATCTTGCCCAGCTGCCAGACTTCCAGGTGTCAGCGGCATTGTCTGGCAAACAACTTGCTTTACCGTATACAGACCCAGTGAGCACAAGATGATCGGGCCGCCTCGGCCGCAGCTGGCTCGCGCACAGCTGTGGGCGGGCCAGCTGCGGCCGAGGCGGCCCAAGCGCTTGTTGCTAGCCGACAATCTCGCCCCATTCAGGTCAGGAGACGCAGATGCACCCATAACAATGTGCCACCGATCGTATCGCGTCTCGTGTCGCGTCCAACAGGCAGATGCGATCAGCTCCTGGCTGGTCAGTCCATCTACCGCACGCAGACTGTAGTCAGAGTAACAGAGCAGATCGAACTCCCATCAAGAGACATAGATTCTCACGAGCCGGTGAACCTCAACTAAACGGCACGTGCGAGAGTATCTTCTCTGACAGTCAGACAATCATGTGTTATCAAGTCCATGCCGCCACAAAAACGCCCTTCCTCACGCTGACAAAAGTGACAGTTCAGATCGAACCCCTTTCGAGAGACACAGATCATCATGATCCAGTGCATCCACAATCATGTGCCTGCAATTTATATCTTGCCAGATATGTTCAAAACAAATGTTATCAAAATCCAACGCTGCTATCTGAACTTAAAAACGTTGAAAACTATTTTTTGTCCACCAAGCAGCTGATTTCAAAGACTGCGCCCCGAAAAATGTCCGGAACAAATTTTCACTCTGCTGGATTCGAACCCGCAAACTTTGGGGCGAGAGTGGAACGCCCTACCACCTGAACTACCCAGCTCCCCCGATTTCGAAGCAAAAAAAAGAAAAGTAATAGTTCAAATAGCGCCACGTAAACACAGGACCATGGTGAACCGATGCACACCGAACAATGCCCCGGTGATGATGGTATCGCCGTCCAGGAGCCAGACAGCCAGATGTCATCAGCCAGCAGCAAGCCCACCTCACAACCCGATCACCGGCAAGATCGAACTCGAACATCTAGTGCAAGCTGAACAAGCTGTCGACAGCCAGGTGTCGTCTGCTGCCGGCATGCAGCCGGCCTCACACAGAGAGTAGGAAGTAAGCAAAAGGTCCTGGGGCCGACGGCGGCCGCAGCTGCGCGCGTGCCAGCTGAGGCCACCGTCGGCCTCAGGACATTTTGTTAATTAGTAAACCTAAATCTTTCTCTCCCAGAGTCATTTTAGAAGGATGACTCGACCATATCTCAGTAGCTTGACTGGTCAAACTGAGCGTTGTACACTCTGCTCTTCATTCGGTTCTACGATCCAGATCGAAATCGGTTTTGAATGTGTGTGGGTTTTTTTTGTTGTTGTTGTTGTTGTTGTTGTTGTTGTTTTGTTTGTTTGTTGTTGTTTTTTTTTTGTTGTTGTTGTTTTTTGGTGGGTTTGGGTTGTTTTTGTTTGTTTTGTTTTATTGTCCCGACAGTTCAAGTGCATATTGGCTGCATATGCTCATTAGGGCCTAGTCCGCTAGCTGACAAGAATCTCGCCTTACTTCTGTGTTCCGCAGACGGCGAAGGAAAATATGAGTGTTTCGGTCTGCGGCTTGTAAAACCAAACTGACGGCTGGCATTTAGCAGGAAACATACCCACAGCTCACCTGTAAACAGACCTGCCCGTTTTTTGATCACCACTGTCAGACGAAATCTGCAGGTTCGCACTGAAATCTGAACACCCAGAGACCTCTTCTGATTGAAAAACAAAGATGCAAAATGCTCTCAGCAAGAGGTATATATCCTCATGAGCCCCGCGGATGTGGCAGTTCGACACTGCAGGAGCTAGTTGATAAAATTGGTGCATCGTTTTTGCGCTGACATTGTCGGAAAACATCTGCAAGGTAGACACAGGAAAGAGCATTGTTTCTGCGCCAACTCTGTCAAGGGCAATTCTACGAATCGGAGAGATGGTGTAGTCGTTTTTTTTTTGCGCCAGCACCGCCTGGAAGAATTTACAGGTATTCACAAGCAAGATAAAAAGTTTAGACAACCTCGACGCACGGCGGATTGAGACGGAGTTGCACGTGCAAGGATCGCGGCAGCTCCGAAGCATTGTGGCACCTCGGTCTTTCAAGTGGATTGCCTCAGCGACAACTCACGACGTCAGTGGGCTGCGTGTAGCTTTTCAGACGAATAGGATGTGAACTTACAACTCCACAACGCTTGGGAAAAGTTTTCAAAAGTGATGGAAATCAGGCGCTACGACACGTCCCCGTTTAACGAAGACAGATGCACTGAAATAATCAGGATGCAGCAAGACGCGAGGGACGTAAGCAAGCAGCATAGATCCTCATGAGCCCCCGCAAGCGGGGGCTCATGAGGATCTATGCTGCTTGATTACAGGTGTAAAGTTTTCGATGAGCGACTGCACAAAGCCGCGAAAAACAATACAAGGGGTAGAGAGTACGAACCCGTCAGTGTCTTATATGCTGATTAGTGCGTTACGTTGCTCACGTGCAGTAACAGAGGACCTCTGTCATTGATGCCCGCACATGTTCAGTATAAAGCACACGCCGTCCCGTGTGTGAAACAATCTCCCCAGGGTGGTCTATGTGGAGTTCAGCTGTGGCGTATATAGTCTAGCAGCTGCCCTTCATAGACGATCAGCCGTTTACGAGATAGTGATTTTCTAGAGAGTAACAAAGCTTTGGGTATATCAAAAAGAAGTCTAGTATGAATAAAAGCAGTGCGCACTCGTTTTAAACCGCCGGAGGATGGAGACATTTTTCTGTAGCACATTTTGTTTCCAGTATGGCTGCAGACGAAACCAGGACCTTCGCGGCCATGTTTACAGGGGATCAGTAGTTTACACGGGTCTCATTGTTCCTGTATTCAGTGGTATTATGCACTATATGTCACTTAAAAGGATTTCATTTTTTAACGTAATATTTTCACACTTAGATATATTAAGAGAAGAAACAATTACGAAAACGCTTGCCTTGAACGCAAAATTAATATCGTTTCGCAACAATAAGGTATCCTAAAATCACGTGATCAAAACATCACGTGACGCCACGACCTCTGCGGACGTGAATTTCTGTGTGCCGACGGGTTCTTTTTTATTTGTTCTACATAAGCTTGTTTGTTTAAAAAAAAAAAAGCAAACGTGTCAAGTTGCTGTGTGCATTTTTACGGCTTGATAAAGGTTTGTCACGTTTATTTCCATTCACTTTACCATCGCTTTGCCCGTTTCATTTCGACAACACAGCACCAAAACAAAACGTAACCCACAACACAAACGCTATCTTCAAAACCTATGCTGCATTCTGTAAAAGAAAAAGAGTGCCACACCACTTGGTTTTAACTGTCATGGCTGAGCAAAGTTTCGGAACTTGATTAATTATTTTATGCAGCAGTAACATTTATTTTAATCAGTTGCACTGACAAGCTATGTTGTGATGTGCGATCACTGCCAGTGCCAATTTTGCAGTCTCAGTGATCACTGATGGTACAGTACACTTCACACTGAAAAAAAAAATACACAGTACAATGTGAACACGCTTGGAAGTTCATGCAATGCTTTGTTTAAAATTGAACCCTATCTTGCTAGCAGTAGCCTACTGCACAAAAGAGGAACTTATTTTGCTGCTGTGTTATTTGCAGTTTGTCTGCATATAGACATTTGCAGTTCGCTGCAAGGATTCTTAGCAGCTGACATTAGCACTGACATATTGGGATTAAAACGACAAAGAAAACGGAGAAAGGTGACACAGAGATGATTTAATAAATCAGTCAAGTGATCAAATGAATGAGATATCTATGTTTTATGATAAACAGCTAGTTATGGGAGGGGGGGGGGGGGGAAGGAGGCACATACTTTATAATGTACACGTACTATTTCTTTCAGTGTTTCCATCACCCATTCATAACACCATTAGACTCGATGAGTTGTCATGTTTTGAGTGGTTTACAAAATACATGTACTTGTTGCTGTTACATTATCTTCTTACTGGTTTTGACATTTCGCTGTAAGATTTACAGTCACATACTTTAAGCGTGTTCCCCCTAACGCACACAGAGGTTGACTGTATCATTGATATGTGTGTGTAGGTAGCGTTTGGTTTTGTTTGAGGTGGCAGTTTTGGCCTCACCTTTAAGTTTGGTGCCGCTGTGCATGTGGCCACCAGTACTATTTACAGAACTGATGACTGCATGTGCAGGCTAGTTCACGGTATCAAAATGTGAACTGGGCAGCCTATTGTTTGAAGTGATCAGTGGTAGCAACATCCATGATGTATGTGTGCATTTGGCCACTGGTACTGTTTACAAAGGTGCTGTTTACAGAACTAGTGGCTGAGTAGGCATATTATTATTAGTACTGTTATTGTTATCAGGTGTGGCCTTATCTCTAAGTTTTGGTGCCCCTGTGCATGAGGCCAACAGTACTTTTCACAGAACTGATGGCTGCATGTGCAGTGTGGTTAACTGGACACATGAAATTTGTAGGTGGGCAGCTAAAATACAGGCAGTCAATACAAGCCACTTGCTTAACCTGAAGTCTCTATATATAGATTTTACAGTCCACTAATGCCCATCAGTATACAATTGTGCATGTCTTTTGTGGGTATTCTGTGGTTTTGTATGTGGGCTGGGGTTGAAAGTGGGGCGGTATGGCACCTATTACCGTGTATGTACAAAACCTTCATTACAAACAAACATAAATTAATAATTTTAATAAATAGTTATTTGGGTTTAACGCCGCGCGGTAGACTACGGCCATCTCATGGCAGTTAAATAAATAAGATAAAGTAAGTCAAAGATACCTGGGACATAAGAATGCTAAGTAAAGTATAGATTATGATCATGCACAGATGTACATTGGTGGATGTTCTGCGGTTTTGTGTGTGTAACTGGATTGGGGTTGGGAGCGAGTGATACTGCACCTATTACCATGTACGTGTATAAGACATAAGACATTTATTCACCAAGTAAAACGTTACAAGGATTTTTGTGTGGCATGGCGACAGTAAAATATGTCCTCACTTGTAGGGCATTCATCATGTCATACACTTAGTTGGCGATCATCCTATATACAGCACTAAAAGATAGATAAACACAATATTAAACACAAATCAGTCATATGTCACAAATCATGGAATCACGTTGTTCCGTGCATGGTGATGTATTGAGGACAGCTTCTGGAAAAAAAATTGCATCTGAATCGAGAGGTTCTGGCTTTAAAAGCACGAAACCGCCGGCCAGAGGGCAGAAGCTCGAAGAGATGATTGGCTGGGTGTGACAGATCTGACAGAATAGTACTGGTGGCCACATGCACAGGGGCACCATGGTGTATGTTCTTGAGCTGTATGCTGATGTGTATGTACAAAACCTACATTACAAACAAACAAAACAAAACAAACAAAATAAATAAATAATTTAAATAAATAAGATAAAGTAAGTCTAAGGTACCTGGGACATATGCATGCTAGGTAAAGGATAGATTAAAAATTATGAACATACACAGATGTGTATGTCCTTCTTTTGGTAGGTGTTCTGCGGTTTTATGTGTGTATTTAGGTAAGGGTTGGGAGCAGGCAGTATGGCACCTATTACCATCTATATATGTGTATATTTTCTTGTTTGCTGATGCCCCCACCCGGGTCTGCCCTGGGGGACTTGGGTGGGGTTAGGTACTTTTTAGTTCCCAGGGTCACCCTGGTCAGCCCCACAGGGTGGGTTTCCTTTCTATTCTGGGGCATGTGTTTCTGTCTACCCTTGGTCCATTCACCTGTATTTGTCTTTTTAAAACTCTCCCAACTGTCTGCACTGCCTGTAGCTCTTGATGTTGGATGTGTGTTGCTAGACAGTCTTAGCTTTATTTAGGCCCCATGTTGTAGGTTTATTTAACGTATTTGACCGGCTGGCGACATACATTCAATTTTCTGTTTAGTTTTTTTTTTTCACAAGCAGTGCAGGCACGTCCTGAGAAAGCCTTGTTGCTGTCGGGACGTTAAGCAATGTACAATCAATCAATCATTGTTTGCTGATGTGTATGTACAAAACCTTCATTACAAGCAAACAAAATAAATAAATAATTTAAATATATACTTATTTGGGTTTAATGTCGAGCAGGCGACCAATGCCATCTCATGGCGGTTAAATAAAAAAGATAAAGTAAGTCAAGATACCTGGGACATATGAATGCTCAGTAAAGGATAGATTATGAACATGCACAGATGTAAGTGTCGTTTGGTGGGTGTTCTCTGGTTGTGGAGTGGGGTTGGGAGTGGGCAGTATTACCATATATGTGTATGTGAACATCAGCATATGAACAAAACCTACTTTTCAAACAAATAAAAATAAATAATAAATTTAAATAACTAGGACATATGAATACCAAGTAAAGGATATATTATGAACATGCACAGATGTTTGTTCTGTGGTTTTGTATGTGGGGTGGGGAGCGGGTGGTATGCACCTATTACCATATGTGTACATGTTATGTTCACATCATATATGTGTATATGTATGTTCTCATCTTGTATGCTGATGTCCCCCACCCAGGTCTACCCTGGGGGACTTGGGCGGGGTTAACTACTTTTTAGTTCCCAGGGTGACCCTGGTCAGCCCCACAGGGTGGGTTTTCCCCTCTATTCATGGGCGTGTGTTTCTGTCTACCCTTGGTACATTCACCAGTATTTACCTTTTTTAAACTCTTCCTACTGTCTGCACTGCTTGTAGCTCTTGATATTGGATGTGTGTTGCTAAAGGGTCTAGTTAGGTTTATTTAGTGTATTAGACCAGCTGGCGACATACATTCAATATTCTGTTTAGTTTGGGTTTTTTCACAAGCAGTGCAGGCACGTCCTGAGAAAGTCTTGTTGCTGTCGGGACGTTAAACAATGTACAATCAATCATTTTATGCTGATGTGTATGTGCAAACATACATCACAAACAAACAAACAAAAAAAATAATAAATTAATAAAATAAGTTGGGGATACCTGGGACCTATAAATATGCATGTTAAGTAAAGGATAGATTATGAATATGCACAGATGTATGCATATTGAAAACAAATTTCCTCTCCTTGGTGACCACTACCATACCACTATAGTGATCATGTGCATCAAGGAATTCCTTCCATCCATAATTAAAAGGATAAATAATAAATAAATATGTAAGTGAATACATACATGAATCAATAAAAATAAATAAATAAAACATGTAATATAATAGAGAGGGCTACTATCTGTATTGTGTCTCATGCAGTCCTGATAAAGCTTAATCATAAGAGTCCTTGTGAGTACTTGAGTGCGGATTGGTTGAATTGGTTGCAAAAACTAAAATTTTATATTTAGGTGTTTAGCTGAACATGGTGATTTTGATGGAAACGGTTCGGAGATGGATTTCACTCTGCCTGGCTTGTGCTTAAGACCAGTCGGATACGAGTGTGCTTGACCAGTTAAAAATCCCATCTCCACTAATAAAATAAATAAAAAAAGAGCAGACCTGCACTTAGAGCCGTTAGGCTGAAAAACAGACGAACAACATGCATGTTGTATCCGGCCAAAGAATGTTGAAGATGGTCGGCAGACACATTGCACAACATGCACAAAGGGAGTTTACTTTCGATATGCTTTCCTCCCACAAAAGACCGAGTTCTATGGAAAAGGCTGTTTTCAAGACCAGGAAAAATAACGTATTTGACGTTGATAAGATGTTCAAATCGATAATAATCTCTGTTTCAATTCAGGAGCAAAGTAAAGCTTCATCAACCGTGCGCGTCTGATTGACTTCTTTAGAAGGCTTCTCGCTGACCGCCATTTTGAAACTAGCGACGCGACTATGCTTACCGCATTAAAAATAATACTTTTAAACTTATTTTATCGTATATATGTATGCATGTTTACTTGCTGATGATTTTAATTTACTCACTGGAATAAACTTGTAACTTGTATGCTTGAAATTTTCAATGTTATGCACAAAAAATGTCTTGCACCTTATCCGGGCGGTGTACGAGGACTGGTTCCCTCACATCGAAAAATAGCTTTCGAAAAACACTTCTACAAAAATGTCTCCATCCTAAGGACAAATATTGTTGCCATGCATAAACTATATGGCATTAGTACTTTCGTTTCGTACCTGCAAACCATTGTTACTCTTTTGACGAACTACTTAGTCTGCAGAAATTGCGAAAAGCTGCTGGACTAATAGTCACTCCACCGATTCAGCCTTCTCACTACAGCTGGAAGCGGATCGACCTTGACTTTGATCGACCTTGATCGTCCAAGGATAGACTACAGTTCCTGACTGATATTACCTAGTTGGTGCAGTTCCTTTAATCGCGGTAGCCTGGCCGCCTCTTTCAGCTGGTACACAGTCGTTTGAATACATGACAGTGTGTCCTCGGATTGAAAGTGTTAAAACAGCAGATCCTGTTTCGAGCGACCATCTTTATATGAGGTCACCTGTCATTAAAGACCATTAATGATCGTTAACTCATTCGAGACGTACCGCCTCCGGATACGCGGCGTAAGCCGCGTATCCGGAGGCGGCACGTCTCGAATGAGTTAATGACAGGTGACACTTTTAAACCTGTCCATTTCGACCACTCTTTCCTGCAAAACAGGTTCTCCTGTACCCCATTGTGTTGGTTCGTGATTTTGGATCTCATTGTCGCCGAGTGGCCGTAGGATCCAAAATCACGGACGAGTCAACACACCACGCGCTTTGCCTATCAAGACATTTCATTGGTTGTGGACGTGATTGTTTCAGATGAGGACGAGGCCCGGTGTTCCCACCTTCTCTTCACGCTCAACGTCTACCAGTACCGGATAGAGAAAGCCAACAGAGCGGGACAGTTGCCGGGAGGTCAGTTCTTGGGCTCTTCATTGTCGTTGTTGTTGTTGTTGTTGCTGTTGGCGGTGGTGGTGGTCAGTGGTGGTTTTGTCCTCGGTTGGTTGGTTGCTTGTTCGGCTGGCAGGCAGGTTAGCTAACCTTACTACTACGCATAAGGTCATCGGGCCGAAATCGGCTGCAGTCGGCCCGAGCATACATGTGTTGGCTGTGTATTCCACATCTGTGCGCGGGCCGACAGCAGCCAACTTCGGACGATGTCCTTTTGCTTACCTTGCGTTGTTGATGTTGTTGTCCGTCTCGTTTGCTCATTTCATTATCTTATTAATTTTGGCTTCCTTTTTCTGGTTTTCTGTTGTTTAAAGTATCAGTGTCCTTTCCTGTAGATAGTCTCCTGACTGTTTTGTCTTTTTTTTTCAGTACTGACTCTCACAATCATTTAGTTATTGTTAGGGATCTGTCTGGCACGGTGCGCGTATGAAGGTGGTGCTGTTTTTGTTGTTGTAATAGTTGTCGTCGTTACTACTGCAGTTGTTGTCTTCGTTGATTTATCCACACCTTTTAAATCAAAAACCATTGCTTTCTTTGGGTGGCACAGCTGTCATGCTGGTACTCATTAACAAGATATTTTTCTTTCATCTGAATTTAAATATTGATTATTAGGTGGGGCCGGTGTGCCGACAAAAATCTACGTCCTTAATTCAATAAAATAGGGTGGGGTTGGTTAGTCAAGGTAATTAAACCTCGCATCGCGCGGCATTCCACTGGCTGTAGTGTCTTTAATCTTTTTCACTCTGTAAAACTTCCCCATTCCGCTCAATTTAATATGTGCGTGACCACAGGCAGTGCCGTATTCTACGAAGTTCCTTTTATGTGTGAGTTTGTCTTTGATTTTTTTACCTTAAAGCTCTCCGCCGTTAGGTCCAGAATAACAGATCACCACACATTTGATTATTTTTCACTGTCTAGCTGATCAGGCTTCCGAAATATTTCCAGAATTTCTCAGTGTCTTGGTGCCAGCCATGTGGTTTGTCTACAGACGGAACAGTGAACCTTCCTATGCAAACCACTGTATGAGGAACATTGATGTAGACTAAGTTGACAAGAGGCATAGATCCTCATGTGCCCCCGCGGCAGCGGGGGCTCATGAGGATCTATGCCTCTTGCAGCTGGGCGGTGTTCATTTCGTTACACGCACCGACCTGGGCCAGTCAGTCTGTGTATCAAACCTATTTCAGGCATCCTTTTGATGGCGAAATATTCCGTCACCGTATAACGGGTCACTGACACGGTGGAAAATCTCGATGGGCTCCAGCTGGTCTGTTTTCATTTTTAGGACTGGACGTTCTTTGACGGCCTTGTTCCCCCGCAGGCCCCTCCCTTCTGCAGGTCGTTAATGGCAGTCGGCGGCGAGAATAATGAACGCTACTCCTCCCGTGCCGGCTCTTGTCTCCTTGTAGTTCCACGTAATAATGCCTCCCGGAGTTACGCACTGATAGAGGCGCTAGATTTTCATACCCCCAAAAAATAAATAAATAAAATAACGTAGGGGCGGAGGTGGTCTTGGACATTAAAAGGATGCCTTCATCCGTGCACGCTTTGGTCTAGTCGGAAAGGTCTTTGTTCTATTATATACTGGTAATTTTGAATGCGGTAAATGACATTAAGCTGTCGAAGGCAATGCTTAGGTAAACATGCGTTAACTCATTCAGCCCGGACACGCCACAGCAAGACGTGGACCGAGCATGGTAGTTCAAGGGTGGTGCCAGAATAGCTTGGCCATAGCGCAGCTATCTGGCACCTTGACCTATCATGCGCGATCTGTCTCTAGAGTAATCTCTGAGGCCTAATTGGGATCGGCGAGTGTCCTCTCTCAGCAGTAGGGCGAACAGTGTCCAAAATTGGCCTGGGGCAGCTATTATCGGTCGCGTGGGGTGCTGCAATGCGGTTAGGCACGGGTTGGCGATGGCTGGTCAGAAGGTCAGGCACAAGCTGGTGGTGAATGTTGGGAGTTTAACGTGAAACCGTCTCGTAATTTGGTCGATCCATCAAAATGTTGGTGTCATTCTTGGACTTATTTTAATTCAGCATGCTTGTTGGTTGGGCGGCAGGGCTTGGCGTGTACTGACTTTCCCGAACTTACCGTATATACATTTTTAGACAGTTTGAACTGTTACACTAGAGCTTTTCTATCGAAAGTATAGGCGCCTTAAAAATATACATTGTTTATTATTATTATTATTATTATTATTATTATTATTATTATTATTTTGTTATTGTTGTAGTAGCATCAACTTTCAATTTAATTTTAACCTGGACTGCTACTGACGATACCGTCCGGCGGAAAAGACGCGTAGTTACGTAGTTAGGTATTGACGTAGTTAGGTAGTGACGTAGCCTAGGTAGTGACGTAGTTATTAGAAATGGGACTTATCCGAATTTTTTTTTCCCCACATTTGGGTTATTTTTTAGATCAGTGCAAATTCGTTGAGAAAAAGCAAAAACACTTTTTTTTTTTCTTGAACTCATTGCTTACACTATAAGATGAACGTAGGTGTTTTGTGAAGGTCCCCCGAATGAAAATATACTGATTGCGAGTTGCTAGTCCTGGACTCTTTGCTTTCCTAGGATTGGATCTCAACCTGGTCTCATGTCTGAGTTAGGCAGTGACGTAGTTAACGCGTCTTTTCCGCAAAACGGTATCGTCAGCAGCAGTCAAAGGGTTAACAAGTTTACGTTAGCATTTTGTGTCTGCCATTGGCTTCAGCAGGAGCTAAACGTCAGGGCCATCTGAAGAGTCCTTCGTAAATTTTATAAATAAACAAAAAGCTGTTAGTTTGTGGTTAATGTCAGCGTGTTGACACTATACAGACACAAATTGCGCCCTCAGTGTAGCATATCCACCGACTTGCGTCTCACGATCTCTTACTTACTTACTTACGCCTGTCACCCCTACCCGGGTATAGGCCGTCGACGAGAGACCTCCAGCAACTCCTGTCCTGTGGTCTCACGATCTCGGTATCACAATATAGATTATAGATCAAAATCTTAGGTCGACTCGAACCACAGGAACACAGTTACAAATGATGTCAACAAGAGGCATAGATCCTCAAGGGGCCTTCGCAGTTGCAGGGGCCCATAAAATCTAACTCTTGAGAGTGGGTGGAATTTTCAGCAGAGGTCTGTGGCGAAGCCTGTTCGTCAGTGCGGCGGAGCTTGGCCCCTAGGGACCTTTTGCGAAACCTTTCCTGCCCCTGTTTAGGGAACCTTTACGCAAGGCCAGCGTCTAGACAAACTTCGTACGGTTCTGCGAACTGTCGCAGGCGACAAACGTCAAAGCGTCCCAGGCTTCCAGGATCTGGCTAACGTACCCCACACCTTCCACAACACCCCCCCCCCCCCCACAACCACCACCACCACCACAACCATCACCACCACCAGCTCCCACGCTCCCTCATCCACACCGAGTAAGCGAAAGGTCCTCGGGCCGACGTTATCATCTGTCGTCGGCGAGTTTGGCGTCTGTTTCCTAATATTGCCAGGGCAGAGTTTTACTCCCGCGCTCTCTGTTTTGGCTTTCCGCTTCATCATTTTTCTTTGAAATGTGGAACACGTGCTACTTTTTAGTAAGCAGCGGCTCCGGTTCTGTTTGCTGAAATTAATCATGGTGTTTGTCGTTGCTTGACTTTCAAGTTCCTCGCAGGTGGTCGGTCTTGAGCCCGTAATGTTTGATGTATTGTGGTCTGTTGTACTGGGCCTTACGGCGTAAAGCTGTAAGGTCCAAAATCACGGACTGGCAACCATAGTTTCCTGTTGCCGTATGAATGGTTTCTCTGCGTCGCATAACTGTGAAGTTCTTGGACGATTGCACCTGTCGTCTGCTGTTGTGTGGATAACATAGCTTGTGATTTCTCTTGTAATGTGCTCTACCTCTTCTATAAGTAATTTCCCTTTTTCTACAAAAGCTAAAGGTCATGCGGCATAAAATGTAGTTGGATGTAAGCGTGCCACAGTTCATTCATTATCTGTTAACTCATTCGAGTCGCGTAAGCCGCGTATCCGGAGGCGGCACGTCTCGAATGAGTTAAGGTGTTTGTGTAGCGAGATGTAACAGAACAACAATCTTTGCGAAAAGTTCTTCTGGCATGCGCGCCCTCTAAGGAACGTGTGCAGTTTTTTTGGCAGATTTTCTACATGCCGGGCGGAATGACGGGGGGGGGGGGGGGGGGGGGGGGGGGGGAGTTACCTTGTCCACGGCTAAACTGACGCGCATGCTCGTCTTTGATTTTGGACTTAAGCTATTCTACGCCGCAAGGTGCAAAATCACAGACCAGCCCACATTAACCCCTTCACCGCCGAGCAAAAGTGAGCACGATCCAACTGCCGCATGAGGCATAGATCTTCATGAGACCCCGCGACTGCGGGGGCTCATGAGGATCTATGCTTCTTGCTGAGACCACTTTGTATGGATGTTTCTTGGACAGTTGTGGCCCTTGGTCGAATGAACAAAGCCAGTTCCGCCGGAAACAAAAGTGTACGTACAGTGCCATGGGTAGGGGTTAAACCTGCCTCAAAATGCCAAAAAAACCGCCTCCCCCCCCCCCCCCCCCCCACTCCCCATCGTTGAGTGGTGTATTGTTCGTGAGTAAGTGTTCTATGCCCACGGGAGCCGCAGTGTTCTCCGGGAGCACGTCAGCGGCAAGGAAAACACTTGTGGACGTCAGGAGCTCGGCCTCTCAGACAGACAGATTCACTGGCGGTCTGGTTTCAGACTAGGTCACTAGTTTGCCATCGTTGGCTGCTTGGACCCGAGAAAAAGTAATGTGGTTTGGGTTTGTTTTGTTGTTGTTGTTTTTTGCTGCATGGTTTAGTGATTGACGGTGTCAGTATGTGACACTGCGTCATCGATACCACGTGAATCACCACTGTTCTGGCCGAGGTTGGGTCCCACTGAGCAAATTTTGTTTTCAGCTTCTCTCAATTTTTATATCGTCTGCTTTGCTAGGAGTCAAAACTTCCGTTAACCCATTCGGCCCCGTCGCACTACAGCCGGAGATGGATCGACCATTATAATTCAAGGGTAGTGCCAAATTAGCTTGGCGCCGTCAGGCGCCAAGCTAATTTGGCACTACCCTTGAATTATCATGGTCGATCCATCTCCTTGCAACAGGTACAGACTCCTTAGGCGACACGTCCGCAATTTCGGGAAAAGAGGCCGTGGGGTTAAACGGGTTAATTTGTTTACCTACACCATGGCTTCTGGGAAACCCTTACCAGTGTTAATTACTTGTGGCGTGTATACAAGTAGCAGCATACTGGTGCCATAAGCCAGCGCAGGCATGTTGACTCCGCGCGATATGAGTGTATTACTAGCCGTAAATCTTGTGGCCGCATCTTATCAAATTAGCTCAAATTGACCAAGCCGTGCCACGGCGTTTCTGCGGTTTGATAACCGAGGGTGGTGAAATTAGCAAGACCGGTAACACCTGTTGCCTTGGCACACTGTCTGGCACAGTTGCCTTACCTGTCTGGCCAAAACGCGAAAGAGCCCGTAAGGACAGAGGGTTGGTTTTTTTTTTTTTTTTTCTAGAAATTTCTGGAGTTGTGCTGTTACAAAAACTTCGTACCAGTTCAGTGGGTGGATCGACTGTGATAATAGTTTTAGGGCGGTGCCAGAATAGCTTGGCGTCAATAGACCTTTAGTTGTGCTTTGAAAACTACGTAATGGTTGATGGGATGGATCGACTATGATAGTTCTAGGGTGGTGCCAGAAGAGCTTGGCGCCTGTAGGGCGCCAAGCTATTCTGGCGCCACCCTACAACTATCATGGTCGATCTATCCGCTGAACTGGTATGTAGTTCCAACTTCAGAGGCACCAAACTGATCAGACTGGCACCACCCTAGAACTGTATCATGGTCGATCAGTCTTCTGCTGTAGTGTATAGTGTGTCGGAGCTGAAATGGCATTGCAAAATGGGAATGTTGTAATCTTGCACGTTTCGGACGATCCCTGGTTCTGTAACCAAGCCGGGCGGTAATCGCCGTGTCAAGCTGACGGCGGGGACGCTATACAGGCACCAGGTAACGTCAGGGAAGTCTGGACAGGTGCCAGTGTTTCTGGTCTTTGCCGTCCAGAGATAACAACCTCCGTTCCACATCCTGCACCTTCCATCTGCAAGATACATAAATTCATCATCATCATCATCATCATCAGTCCCTTGCCCGAACTGAAAGGCAGCAGCAACAGACAGTGCTCTCCACTGAGTTCTATTTTGGGCGGTGGCAAGCAAGTCTGGCATCTCGAGTTCGGTCCATTCTTTTATGTTTGCGACCCAACTCTTTCTCTGACGACCTCGCCGACGACTTCCTTCGAGAGTGCCTTGGAGGATAGTCTTGGACAAGGTGTTGTGTCGGGTCACGTGGCCAAACCAAGCAAGCTTGCGCCGTTTCACGGTTGCCAGAAGGGGTTCATGTGGGCCCACCAGGGAAGTGACGATGCTCCGTACATATTCGTTGGTCTTGTGCTCGCGGTACGAGATGCGGAGCAACTTCCTCAGGCACTTGTTCTCAAAGGCCTGGATTTTCTTTTCTGAGTCTGCAAGCAGTGTCCAAGTCTCACAGCCGTAGAGTAGAATAGACACTACGAGGGACTTGTAAAGCCTGTACTTGATGGTGAAGCTGATGGAGTTACTTCGCCATATCCTGTCCAGCCTGGCCATTGCGGATGTTGCTGTACCTATCCTGATACGGATCTCTGCTATGCAACTACCGTCTTTGGACAGGGTGGCTCCCAAGTACTTGAAGCTATTGACCTCTTCTAGCTTCTGGCCGTTCATGTGAATGTTGCTGCTGCTGTCGCTTGTGGTGTTGATCATCACTTTGCTTTTATCCGTACTGATCTCCATGCCATAAGACCCTGCGCTAGTTGAAAGTTTGTCTGTCAGGTTTTGGAGCTCACTATTGCTGCCTGCCATGAGGTCAATGTCGTCTGCGAATCGAAGATTGCACAGGGATCTGCCACCAATAGAGATTGAAGTATGGTGGTCGTGGAGGGTTTCCTGCATGATCTTCTCCAGGAATATGTTGAAAAGGACAGGAGAGAGCAGGCATCCTTGACGGACACCGATCGTCGTCCTGAAGAACTCGCCTGACTGATTGTTAAGTAGAACCGCGCTGCAGGCGTTCTTGTAAAGCGCTTCTATCATTTGGATCAGTCCTTCCTCTATGTTGAACGATCTCATGACTTGCCAGATAAATTCGCATGTCAGCTAAAAGGAATTAATGTGGAATGAGGAGATGTGCTTGACAACACACATGACAATGATTTTTCGTGAGAAAATGTTTATTTCTTAAGCCATCTGCAGGTTACAGTCTTGCGAACCTCTGCAACACTAAACAGTCAACAATCATATTCTGTTTTCGGTTCAGCCGTGTAGGACTAGGAATTGTACTGGGACAATAAGGGGTGCCATCTGACCTAATTTTCTTCACAGGGAGTGCAGACTACCAAAACAAAGTCGAGTCGTGCCGATAAACCAAAACAAATACACAATGGGAAGGGGAAAAGCCGCGTCAAACTGGGATCGAAAGGTTGGGGTGGGGGGGGGGGGGACCGGAATGAAAAATTGGTTCTGTTTTACATCTCTCTCTTGGCTGGACTTCGCGAACGAAGATTTTATAGGAGTTGCCCACGACGTCTGCAGGCTTGTTCG
Organism: Semisulcospira habei; assembly: GCA_036245525.1. Classification (NCBI taxonomy): domain Eukaryota; kingdom Metazoa; phylum Mollusca; class Gastropoda; family Semisulcospiridae; genus Semisulcospira; species Semisulcospira habei. The sequence goes on along the minus strand of BTPG01000004.1, from coordinate 51,564,797 downwards.
TGGCTGCGGAGGCCAATCCGGGACAGGCAGGTTCGACCGCAGTGGCTGCAGGGGAAGGTATGGCCAGAGTTCTGAGTTGCGGCATCTCTGTTCTTTCTCCTGAGCCGCTTGTCCTTAAGGCTAGCTCTGCGAGAGTCCTCAAAGGAGACAGCTGCCTTGTAAATAGTGGAGCGCCAGGTGTCACGGTCCACAGCAAGCGAAGACCACTGGTGGTGGTCGATTTGGCAGGCACTAAGTGACTTCTTGAGACAGTCTTTGTATCTCTTCTTTGGTGCCCCTCTGTCACGGTGTCCAGTAGCAAGCTCGCCGAACAGGGTGATCTTTGGTAGGCGATGATCCTCCATCCTGGAGACATGCCCCGCCCAGCGGAGCTGTGTCCGCAGCAGCAAAGCCTCGATGCTCACGGTTTCAGCCTGTTCAAGGACCTCGACATTGGTGACATAGTCACTCCAGTGAATGCCCAGGATGGTACGCAGGCAGCGCTGGTGGAAGCGTTCGAGGAGTCGTAGTTGGCTGCGGTAGAGGGCCCAGGACTCGGAACCATACAGCAGGGTGGTGAGGACCACAGCTCTGTACACGCTGATCTTGGTGCCTGTTTTCAGCTGTTGATTGTGCCACACCCGCTTGAAAAGTCGCCCGAAAGCGCTGTTCGCTTTTGCCAGCCTGCTGTCAAGCTCCTTGTCCAGCTTGGCGTCCGACGTGATAATGCAGCCAAGGTAAGTAAACTGGTGCACTGACTTTAGTTCAGACTCGCCGATGGTGATGTGAGGAGGGCGATACACTGTCTTGGGTGCCGGCTGATGGAGGACCTCTGTCTTTTTCAGACTGACCTCGAGTCCAAAGAGCTGGGCAGCGTCTGCGAAGCAGGACGTGATGCGCTGCAGGGCTCTCTCTGTGTGTGCAACGAGGGCAGCATCATCAGCAAAAAGCAGCTCACGGATCAGTTGGTCTAGGGTTTTCGTGTGGGCCTGCAGTCGTCTGAGGTTGAACAGGCTGCCATCGAGACGATACCTGATGTACACTGCATCGTCATCATCGAGGTCCACTGTGGCCTGCTTCAACATCATGCTAAAAAGATGGTGAAGAGGGTCGGTGCCAGCACGCAGCCCTGCTTTACGCCGTTGAGAATGGGGAATGGTTCTGAGAGGTCATTGTTGAGTCTGACCTGACCTTGCTGGTCCTCGTGTAGCTGGACAATCATGTTGAGGAACTTTGGGGGACAGCCAAGTCGCTCCAGGATCTGCCACATGCCTTGCCTGCTCCTGTTTTACATATTGAACGAAAAAAGCACATTACTGACAAGTACCGAAAAAGACCAGCAACAAAGCAAGTGGCTGGACTGGCTGTCAAATGCAGTACTGCATCACCTGATGTGTGAACTCTTCCATTATAATTATAGACAAGTGATACATTTTCAGTGTGCACCAGATCCGAGGGCCGAAGTCATCCCGAGGACCTTTTGTTTGCTAGGAACTTAATGTAGCGTCCGTACAAGAGTGACAAGCGGCTCGACCCACACTGGTTGTCCCCCGTGCCCGCTTATTTGCAAGTGGCTGACAGGTCTGGATTTTCCCGATTCGTAAGTAGCATCAGGAAAACGCCTAATCCACTCCCAAGGTTTTCGGGGACGCCTCACATCTGCAAGAGGTAGAGATCTTCATGAGCCCCCGCAAGTTGCGGGGGCTCATGAAGATCTATACCCCTTGCTAGTAAGTTCACGTCATTATCCCTTAGGTTTAGGAAATAAATGTATCGTTTTAATATTTATTTCAATTTTTACAGTATGACTAGCACGATGCATGGATGTAGCTTACCTCTCGCTGGACACGCGTATTATTTGCATTCCTTTGGTTTGACGAAGCAAAGTCATTTGACGTTTGGTTCACTGTTTCTTTTACGATATTATTAGCACGATGAAGGCTTTCATATTTGCCCCAATCATGGCTAGTTGTGACAGTTGGGTTGATTGATTAATACCCCCACAATAGCACTTGGCAGTAGCGCCATGCAAAACAGTTATGATCGGTCCTCTGGAGAAATACAGCGCGCTTTTGAAGTGCCCTTCAATCGGGCGCCGAACTAATCGGCCGAGCGGACCTGTACCAATGAGTCGCTCCCTGGGGGTGTGACCCTTTGGTGGTCACTATACTTTATGCGCATAGCCTACCCCCTTTCATGTACATCCACTTGCGCACCCCCACCCCCACCCCACTTTGGCCACAACTGCCTAATTATGTTATAGGAACGAGGTCGCCGTGGAATTGCTCAGTTTTGCAACTGGCCATGTTCGACATTACCTAAGTTAGTTCTCATGCATCAGAAGACGGATTGACCAGTATAGTTCTTTGGTGGTGAACCTTGAACTATCATGCCAAATTGTCTTATTAGTCTGTTAATTAATATTCGTAGGACAACTCCGTCTCAGATTTGGAAATGTCGACCTAACCCTTTTTCGACGTGAAGGGACATCTATCGCTCGTGTTAGCACTATTAACCCATTTAGCCCCGAGTCCCTACAGCAGGAGATGGATTGACCATGATAATTCAAGGGTAGTGCCAGATTAGCTTGGCGCCTTCAGGCGCCAAGCTAATCTGGCACTACCCTTAAATTATCATGGTCAATCCATCCCATGCAATTGGTACATAGTCGTTAGGCAACACCTCCAAAATTTGAGAAAGGGGACCTTGAGGCTAAAAGGGTTAAGGTTCATGCCACTGGATTGCACGTCTAAGCAGTTAAAGTAGTAGTAGTAGTAGTATTGTGAGGACAAACTAGGCCGTGAGGCCTTTATAAATGTCCTTTCTTTCTTTAGTTCCTTTATGGGACTGCTATGCGTGCAATTTTCCTATAAAATCATTCATCATAGGAATAAAAAATCTCTTTAAATTTTGGTAATTCGTCCAGCTGGTTTTTAAAAGAATTTATATTAAATGCTTTTTTTAATGAAACTGGTAAGTCATTCCAAACAATGGCAACTTTGTTAGTAAAACAAAACTTCCGCAAGTTAGTGTTACAGTGCTGTACACAGATTTTCCCTTCAGAATTTCGGGTTTTGTCACAGAATGGTGTTGCAAAAAAGTCGTTTCACTTTAGGTCGTCGATGCCATTATAAATTTTAAAAGGTCTAACTTCCGCCGTGTTGCTGGTTCCAACCCAGAAGCTAGACTCTCAATCCATTTAAAAGCATTTCTGGCACATTCACGAAACTTGCACGTTCTGGCGGTTTGTGTTGTTCCGTAGTGTGATGACGCGACGTCCAGTGTTTTCTCCGTTCATCGTAGCTTGAACTTAGCTGCTCTGGTCGCCATAGACCCAAAACTCTTCCAGTCCTCGTAAACAAAAGCGACCAGTGACCTTACATGCGGGCGGAGACCGTAAGTACAAGTTTTCGACGAACATAGATTTAAATGGTGAAAGCAAGAGGCACAGATTTTCATGAACCCCCGCGTACGGGGGTACATGAGAATCTATGCCTCTTGCAGATAGTGGCATTTGCCTTCGGTTTCGTCGACACGTGCCGCTGTACTGGCTGTTGTGATGAGCACCAGGAGACTTATTATCCCGAGCGGAGTGTATGACAGTTGTCTGTTGACATTTTCACTGTGCGCGCCGCCAGCCATACTTTATTTATGGCTTTGTCGACCTCGTAAACAACCGTGACAGCTTACAGGCAGTATTGCAAGTATGTGCGCATGGACAACCGTGCCAAGGACTAATGAAAAGAGACAAATGTAGCCAAAGAGATCCTCACGAACCCTCGTAAACAAGCGAGCCAGCCTACTGCCAACGTTTCAAGTAAGTCTGCATCTACATCGCCGAATTCCACTCGCGGCAGACAAAAATTCAGGGCATAGACAAAAACATTCCTGCACTAAACATATTGATCAGACTGCGAGATATAGAGATTCGCATAAGCCCTCGTAAACAACAGTGGGAGCCCACAGGCAGCATTTTTAACTGAGTGCCCGCCAGTATCGCGTAATGAGAAACACTCTTAGCACACGAGACTACCAGGTGAGTTATAATATGGTTCTCTGAGACTTAACTCATTCGAGACGTGCCGCCTCCGTATATGCGGCTTGAGGGGTGTTTCTACTCAGCGGCGCGACAGCGACCTGAAAGCAGTGGCGACAGAGACACGAATCGAGAATTATAGAAATAAAGGAGTGTTTCCATATATGCGACAGCGGCGCGATTGCGGTGCAAGAGGTGACAGCGGTGGGACAAAAATGTATCACTCCATGGAGCTGTTCAGGGGCGATTCCGCCGTGAAGAAGGAAGCGTGGATTTCAGTAGCACACAATACATGGAGTCAAATCGAAACCACTTAACTCATTCTACCCCAACACCGAAATCCCCCAATTTTGCCGTTGTTCTCTGAAGACTGCATTGCAGTGCCGGACACAGATCGACCATGACAGTTCAAGGGTGATGCCAGAATCGGCTTGGCGCCCATAGGCGCCAAGCTATTCTGGCATCATCCTTGAACTATCATGGTCGATCTTTGTCTTGCTGTGGTGTGTCTGGGGTAGAAGGAGTTAAATAGGAGCGCTCTGTCACCTGTGGCGCCGCTATATCTGAAACACACGAAGCGATTTACCCGCTGCTGCTCAGCTACTTTTTTTGCCGTGTCGCCCCCCGTGGCGCTGTCACTTAGCTACGTGGAAACACGCCTTTAGACCCCCCCCCCCCCCCCCCACACACACACACACACACACACACACACACACACAAATCCACCCACCCACCCACCCCACCCACAATCCTCCCCCACACACTTCCCCACCCCACCCCACACCACCGCCCACCCCATTCCTACCCCCTTTGTGCATGGCTAGGGCACACCTTACGTAAGCCAGCGGACAACATCACCAGGCAAGCCCTAACATGGAATCCACAGGGCACGCGGGAAAGAGGCAGACCAAGAAACACATGGCGCCGAGAACTGGATGCAGACCTTAAGACCATGAAGATGACCTGGAACCAACTGGAAAGGAGAACCCGGGACAGAGACTCTTGGAGATCCTTTGTAGGCGGCCTATGCCCCAGTAGGGGTGCAAGGCATAAGTAAGTAAGTTGTGCATGCGGCCACCGGTATTGTACCCAGTGTGCGTGACTGCACTGAAACCCGTCACTGCCAAGAAAAAGTGAAAGTGATCCAACTACAAGAGATATTTTATATCAAGGAGCTATCTCTTGCTAACCACTCTTTGTACCTGCGTTCCTTCCACCGCTGGGGTTCCTTTGGCGTTGAATGAGCGATGTTTCAGAAGTTCAGTCACTCCGATCACTGGCAGTGAAGAAAATAAAATAACCACGCAAAAGGAAAAGGGCAGGATATATTGTAACGTGACATTACAATGGCCGTGCAAAAAAAAAGTTTGTTATTCAGTATATACAGATATATGAAACCCATGTAGCCCCGACGCACTCCAGTAAGAGACTAATCGACCATGATAATTCAAGGGTAGTACCCTTTAATTAACATAGTCGATTCGTTTTCTTCATCTGATGGCATCAAGGTAATCCGGCACTACACCTTTGAATTATCACTGTGGGTCCATCTTCTGCAACGAGCTAATCTGGCACTACCCTTGAATTATCATGGTCGATCCGTGTCCTGCAAATGGTACATAGTCGTTATGTGACACCTCCAACAATTATGGAAACGAAAGTCGTGGGGTTAAATGGTTAAGGGTGTCAGTTACCGCATCTTGACCGCAAGTCCAAGAGTTGGCATCAGATTGGGAAAGTTCTGAAATCTCAGCGGATCACGGACATCGACGCTGACCCGGAGTGTCGCAGCGCATTGCCAGGACGGTCAGATGGAGAGGCACCGTCGCACATTGTACGCCATCTGATGGCCTGTCAGCGACCGCTCCACCCTATACCTACCTCGGCCCGTCCCCTCGGGATTCCCCCCCCCCCCCCCCCCCCCCCCGCCCTGACAGCCCGCTATCACCAGACACAACCGTCGGCGATACTGGACGCTCCCTCGGCTGCACTCCTCCACTGGCAAGGGACAGGGATCCTCATGAGCACCTGTGGTCAGACACCCTTCCATCTGCAAGAGACAGGTTCTCGTGAGCACCTGCAGCTGAAGCTGCAGGTGCTTACGAGAACCTGTCTCTTGCAGTGGTGCAGGGGCCCATAAGGATCTAGGTCACTTTTCTGGTGTAAGTCGAACAATTTACTGACATACTGATCGGTTTAGAGTGATGAAAAAAAAAAAAACAACCGCCCAACACCATATTGGGAGTCCGTCGGCTTTACTAGCCTTCTTTAGCCCAGTGATCGGTGTTTGTGCACCAGCAAAGGCTCTCTCAGAATCTATTCTCTTGCCGGTAGAAATCGGCACCATTTAGTTCCATCTCTGCGTCTAAAAGAGGAAATTGTCGGGTTACAGTCTGTAAGTGAGCCAAGGTCCTTATAGCCTAGTCTTCCGGCTTCCTCACACTTTGCCAGCAGTCAGGAACTGCCACGTGGTTATGTAACTGCTTAAGGCGGGTACACAGCGACTGTTAGAAGACATCCGATTCGATTAATTGCGTCGGACCAGCTTTCCACTACGTTAGGACCAAGCACTTGACGTCACCAGGACGTCACGGACATTAAAAGCTGTGACGTTGTACGGTTTGGACTGAATGCACTAATGCTGAAAGAACCACCTCTCAGATTTCTCCTCCGGCCAAAATCATAGTCTCGAATTCGGCGAACAGTCTCCCTCCATCATCTGCTTGGTCTGGCGCCCTTTTGCTTGGCTTTTTTTTTTTTTTTTTTTTTTTGGTCATCTTTGCCACTTGCAAAGAGGCACATGTCATCGCGAGCTCCGGCTGCTGCCTGATTGCACACAGAAATGAACCACTTTTAGGTCTATGTTCGTGTGTATGAGATCGGCGGTGTTTCAGTCAATAAAAGTGAAACTCTCAGACACTCTTCATCACGGTGTCTTTTAAATTCCTTGAAAAAACATCCACTGAACTGTCAGGTTTAAACGGCTGCAAAAAATACCAGCAAGAGATATAGATTCTCGTGAGCCCCCGCACATGAGAATCTATGCCTTTTGCACATGGAATGGGATTATCGACAAGCTATTTAGCCGTTTTATTCCCCCTTTGTCTATTTGAGTACAGGCATTTCTGCCACGGGGTGTCAAGGAATCTATGTAACTTTGCCTCCATGTTTGGATTCCATCGCTTTGTCGAGCTCTCAGACACTATTTCAGACGTATATCTGCCAAACATTTACAGGTCCCTAACCAGACAACCACCCACCCACCCACCCCTTTCACCTACAAAAGGCATAGAGTCTTATGATTTCCTGCAACCACAAGACCCTATGAGAACATGTGCAGTTTGATTGGTGGGATAGACCCGATTCGCCGGGACGTAGTCGTCGGAGATTCGCCAGCGTTAACGCAGCAGTGTGCTGTTCTGTGATTTTGGACCTTAGGGCCGGAGGCCCTAAGGTTTAAAATCACAGACCAGCACAGCACACACATCTACTGGCGTGTCCGAGTGGTGTGAGCTTTGGGCGGTGTTGTCCTCGCTTGCTGAAAGGCAAGTTCACTGATACACACACAGCCCCGGCGGTGTAAGTCGGGGACACAGAAAATTTGAACTGAAGTCCGTAGTGTGAAGTCTAAGCCGCTGCGAGAGGTTCTCAGATGTAATGTTTGGCACTCTAGCCCCGTGAGTCAGCATCGCCTCGTAAATATCTATATGCCTCTTGCTGACGGTAGAAGAATTTTGAAAATCCACTGGCCAGAGAAGATCAGCAACGTCAGACTCTGGGAGAGAACAGAGCAGATAACAGCAGAGAATGAAATTGGGCGAAGAAGATGGGGATGGATCGGTCACAGTCTGAGAAAGCCAGATTCCAGTATCACTAGGCAGGCATTGTCATGGAACCCCCAGGGAAAGAGGAAAAGAGGTAGGCCGAGAAACTCCTGGCGTCGAGACCTCCAAGCAGACATCAAGAGACTGGGAACCACCTGGAGTAAAATCGAAGGAAAAGCACAGGACAGGAGTTGCTGGAGGTCTCTCGTCGACGGCCTATACCCGGGTAGGGGTGACAGGCATAAGTAAGTAAGTAAGTCTTGCTGACGGATAGTGTGTGTTACGAGGTTCTATGTCAGTCTCCCTGACAGAAGGAATTCTGTCAGTCAGCGCTGGAGTGGATTCCTGATATGTTTGTTGATTATGGTTTTGACCTCACGTCTCGAAGCCGTAAGATTCAAAATCACAAACCAGAACACATTTGGCTATATCAGGGTTTGGTCAACCAATCTTTTGATAACACGATTGAGTGTATCTACGTCTTGATCGCATGAATTCAGACAACTCTCCAGCTCTCCGTGTAGACAAAAGTCGTTACGTCCATAAATGCGAGTTGTTTCACAACTAAATTTCCAGTTCACTTTTGTGAGTCTTTAACTGGTTGTCCCAAAATACTTTGCTTGGTCAGTGGGGGTTAATGTTTAGAGACATACGGGAAGTAAACAAGGGAAGCAGCGCTCAATGTACCCTGGCAAGGACTGAAGCAACCTCAGCTGCTGTACCGTCTGTAAAGATGATCGGCGTTCGCGAGAAGGGTGGCCGACGGAAACCCATCATAAATTACCGGGCAATATTAGGCAGGCTTCGGGTACTTTGCCAAGGAATCTGAAGGGGCCGTTTATTAGAACCACGGGCCTGCAAGTCTGTACACACTGTGTCTTGTTGGGGAGGCAATTTTCAACTGATTTCTGGCACAATGCCAAGATCAGTGTTGCTCTTTTCGATTCACGTTTCTGCGCTGAGTTCCTTCCGTCTGCAAGAGGCATAGATCCTCATAAGCCCCCGCAATTGCGGGGGCTCATGAGGATCTATGCCTCTTGCTAGCCTTGCTTTACATGTATATTCTTCAGACGAAGGAGTTTTGACGTCGTTTTGTCAAAATCGGCCCGGGATCACATACAGCCACCTCACCCCCCCCCCCCCTTTCACTCTCCCCCTCCCGCCCTACCCCTCTTTCTCCTCCGGAATTAAAAGACACCTGTATTTTTGATCGTCATTAAATGCGCACGATGAAGCAACGAGGACCAGATTTGCGGGAGATATTTTGGGCCTTTGATGATTTCATCCCGGGTAGATTGCTTAAACCGGCCGCCCCTCCCCTTATATCAGCCAGGGAATCGTTCAGATTTTTACACCGACCGCGGGTAATGAGCTGGGCGATTCACCTCGATAATGCGTCGATGATTTCCAAAATGTATGTTGTCGGGAACTTCGATTGATCGACTGATTATTCGATTTAACGTCGCGCTAGGAAGAGAGTGAGTTAATAGGGCTGAACGCCCAAGTAGACGAGAGAGGGCTTGTTCAGATCGCATGCCCGTTAAACCTAAGTGAGTGTCGCCGTTAATTCGGGCGGACCGTCGGGGGTTCTTTCTCCGGGTACTCCGGCTCTTCCTCCCCCACGACCTTGGTATCAATTTCAGCCCACTTACCAAATTTCAAATTTAAAACGATCTGAATTTCGAAAAATTTTAGTAGCTCGCTTGAGCTTGCCCTTGGCACCACGTGAATGTTCTGTGTTTATGTACAGTGTGTGAGTGAATGCGCGTGATTCACGTGAGCGTGCTTGTTGGGTTCAGTTCGCGGCGGCGCTTTGAGCCGATACTACAATTGGGTAATTCTTGGCTTGGCTTGACTTCGCGAACGAAGATTTTATAGGAGTTGCCCACGACGTCTGCAGGCTTGTTCGTGGCTGCGGAGGCCAATCCGGGACAGGCAGGTTCGACCGCAGTGGCTGCAGGAGGAGGTATGGCCAGGGTTCGGAGTTGCGGCATCTCTGTTTTTTCTCCTGAGCCGCTTGTCCTTAAGGCTAGCTCTGCGAGAGTCCTCAAAGGAGACAGCTGCCTTGTAAATGGTGGAGCGCCAGGTGTCACGGTCCACAGCAAGCGAAGAAAACTGGTGGTGGTCGATTTGGCAGGCACTAAGTGACTTCTTGAGACAGTCTTTGTATCTCTTCTTTGGTGCCCCTCTGTCACGGTGTCCAGTAGCAAGCTCGCCGAACAGGGTGATCTTTGGTAGGCGATGATCCTCCATCCTGGAGACATGCCCCGCCCAGCGAAGCTGTGTCCGCAGCAGCAAAGCCTCGATGCTCACAGTTTCAGCCTGTTCAAGGACCTCGACGTTGGTGACATAGTCACTCCAGTGAATGCCCAGGATGGTGCGCAGGCAGCGCTGGTGGAAGCGTTCGAGGAGTCGTAGTTGGCTGCGGTAGAGGGCCCAGGACTCGGAACCATACAGCAGGGTGGTGGAGACCACAGCTCTGTACACGCTGATCTTGGTGCCTGTTTTCAGCTGTTGATTGTGCCACACCCGCTCGAAAAGTCGCCCGAAAGCGCTGTTCGCTTTTGCCAGCCTGCTGTCAAGCTCCTTGTCCAGCTTGGCGTCCGACGTGATAATGCAGCCAAGGTAAGTAAACTGGTGCACTGACTTTAGTTCAGACTCGCCAATAGTGATGTGAGGAGGGCGATACACTGTCTTAGGTGCCGGCTGATGGAGGACCTCTGTCTTTTTCAGACTGACCTCGAGTCCAAAGAGCTGGGCAGCGTCTGCGAAGCAGGACGTGATGCGCTGCAGGGCTCTCTCTTTGTGTGCAACGAGGGCAGCGTCATCAGCAAAAAGCAGCTCACGAATTAGTTGGTCTAGGGTTTTCGTGTGGGCCTGCAGTCGTCTGAGGTTGAACAGGCTGCCATCGAGACGATACCTGATGTACACTGCATCGTCATCATCGAGGTCCACTGTGGCCTGCTTCAACATCATGCTAAAAAAGATGGTGAAGAGGGTCGGTGCCAGCACGCAGCCCTGCTTTACGCCGTTGAGAATAGGGAATGGTTCTGAGAGGTCATTGTTAAGTCTGACCTGGCCTTGCTGGTCCTCGTGTAGCTGGACAATCATGCTGAGGAACTTTGGGGGACAGCCAAGTCGCTCCAGGATCTGCCACATGCCTTGCCTGCTCACAGTGTCGAACGGTTTTGTTAGGTCGACAAACGTTACGTACAGACCTTTGTTCTGCTCGCGGCACTTCTCCTGAAGCTGTCTCAGCTGAAGCCACACTGGCCCTCTGGGAGGTGGTCTTCAGCGATGGCAGGTACCAGCCGATTCAGGAGCAGCCTTGCAAGAATTTTCCCAGCAATGGACAGCAGGGTGATTCCCCGATAGTTGGAACAGTCAGACTTCTCGCCTTTGTTCTTGTACAGGGTGATAACGACAGCATCACGGAGATCCTTTGGTAGTGTTCCTTCCTCCCAGCAGCAGAGAAAGAGGTCATGGAGCTTGTTGTGCAGTGCTGTGCCTCCATGTTTCCAGATCTCTGGCGGTATTCCATCAATGCCTGCTGCTTTGCCACTCTTGAGCTGGTGGATGGCTGTGAGGGTCTTTTCAGCGGTGGGCGGTTCGTCCAATTCAACCTTTACTGGGAGTTGTGGGATTTGTAGGACGACTGCTTCTTGAACAGTGTGCTCAGCGCTGAAGAGGCTCTGAAAGTACTCCGACCAGCGGTTCAAGATGGAGGTATTATCTGTGAGGAGTGCCTGGCCATTCGCGCTTCGCAGGGGACTTTGTACCAGGTGCCTGGGGCCATACACTGCTTTCAGTGCTTCGTAGAAGCCCCTGTAGTCACCATTGTCAGCGCAAAGCTGGGTCCCCTGTGCAAGTCTGGTCCACCACTCATCCTACAATTGGGTAAAGCGCCTATTTAATGCGCTGATTTTTTTTATTTAACCCATTGCCTGTCGGTAGCGGTTTTTGTCGGGATGATTCCTACGCGAATCCTCGCGGCTGCCGACACGAGCAGGGTTAAAAGAGCCAGGTAAATCAAAGTGGCGCAGTTGCGGTGTGCCTGAATGGATCAGTGTTCAGGTCGTAGTCCATAGGTAGTACCTGCTCCTGCTCCCCACAACCCATCCATTGTAACTCTGGTGCATACCTCATTCTACCCCAGACACACCACAGGAAGATAAGGATCGACCATGATAGTTCAAAGGTGATGCCAGAATAGCTTGGCGCCTATGGGCGCCAAGCTATTCTGGCATCACCCTTGAACTATCATGGTTGATCTGTGTCCTGCATTGCAATGTAGTCTTCAGAGGACAACGGGAACATTTAAGGATTTCGGTCTTGGGGTAGAATGAGATACGACGTTAATTCTTTGCGCGTCGGTAGCGGTTTTAGTCGCGATGATCCCTGCAGGATGTCAGGGTGGTGTTATTCCTACAGGAATCATCGCGACTAAAACCGCTACCGACGCGCAAAGGGTTAAACCCCAAACGTACCAGCAAGGAAGACCCAGATCCACCAGAGACAAACCTGAACAGTTGAACCGGCGTTTTTGATCTGGCCATTTTTCAGTGGTTTGATCGGAGATGATCGAAGCAAGCTAATCACGGGATACGACGTTCTTCTCAGTACCACAGTGACCCAGTGTGCAAAAGGTCATCGAGACGCGGACGTCGGCCTGTTGACGTTTTGCGTACCTGGAAGACACTGTCGGCATGAAGACAAGAATCGAATCCGTTTGAAACTTTGGGTGTCGGTAGCGGCCCGGTTTTAGTCGCGATGATTCCCAGGAATAACAACACCCTGGCATCCTGCGGGAATCATCGCAACTAAAACCGCTACCGACACCCAGAAGGTTAATCGGTAGTTGGTCAAATAACTCGTGTCATTGTTGTTGGTGTTAAGATAGGCGCCCCTGGTTTGTTTGGTTGTTGTTGTTGTGTGTGTGTCGGGGGTGGGGGGGGGGAGGGGTTGTTGTTGTTGGGGTTTTTGTTCTTTTCTTCTTTTTCTTTTTTTTTTTTTTTTTTTATTTTTTTATTTTTTTTTTTATTATTTTTTTTTTTTCGGGGGTGGGGGGGGGGAGGGGGGTTGGTTTAGTTTTAGTTTTTTGTTTATTGTTTTATTGTTTGTTTGATTTTTTGTTGTTGTTTGTTTTGGGGTTTTTTCGTTTAATTTTGTTTTTTGTTGTTGTTTTTTGGTGGGTTTTTTTGTTTGTTTGTTTGTTTGTTTGTTTGTTTGGGGTTTTTGTTTTTTTGGGGGGGTGTGTTTGGGGGGAATAAGCTGTTTTTCCGCAATGATTAGTGACATTTTTTGGAAGAAAGGTAAATTGTGTGTTCAACGGTTCACACACACAAAAATGAATGTTCAAACTTGGCGTTGATGAATTTTTTTTTTTTTTAAGCAGAAGCTTATTAACACACACATTTTCAAACTTGGCGTTGATGAGCAGAAAATATATACATAAACAACTTTGCTAAGCGAACTATTTTATCGTGTGATGTGTTACAAAAGTTTGAGGGGTTTTACTATTTTCTCCTGCCGGTGCCTTTGGAGATGTTTAGTGGACGCGAAGCCAAAACATCGACGCACTCTGTCCGCTTAAATAACATAGATGTAAATGACTCGAGCAAGAGGTATAGATCGTCACGAGCCCCCGCAATTGCGGGGGCCATGACGATCTATGCCTCTTGCAAATGGGTTGAGTTGGCTGGGACACTGCAGGTTGATTAGCAGTTTGGTTAGCGGGGAAATGGTTTCCGTGGAGGAGGCAATCAAAAGTGGCTGGTGTTTGCATTTTCAACTCGCGGGGAGGCCCAGGCAAAGTTGGTACGAGAGTCGCTGCTGAGATTTCCTCCAGAAATCACCAGCATACCTCCAGTGCCTGCGTCCTGACATGTTTTCATTTTGCGCGCACCTTTCCATCTCTTGATAATTAGACATTAAATTAGATTATATATTATTTTATGTGTTTGTCAAGTTGTTTTGTCAAGCTCACGGCTTGGGTAGAACGCCTGTGGCTTGTATTTGGCCATTGAGATCCGTTGGTGGTTTGGTTTGGTCGAGTTGATTGGTCCGTCTCTGAAAATATGACCTTCTTACTTTCAGATATACCCTCTGTTGATGAGACACACTGGTTGTTCCTTCGAGTCGATAGAGGCAACCAGTATTTTACGCTGACTCGGTGATTATTTTCTGACTTATTTGCGCCCATGCAGTAGTTTCTTTCGCGTGAATAAAAGGCCTCTCTTTTTGAATCAGTGACGTTAGGCCCCGTGCCACATTACATGATCTAACATGTTTATGTGTGCTGGTCTGTGATTTTAGACCTTACGCAGCAGCACACATATACACCTCTTCGGTCTTTTCAATCTACACGATTCAGTAAGGCTGGAACACAACACCATTAGCCTCATAGTCATTAACTGCACGTGCTACCGGCACTGACTACGAATCAAGTGGTCAGAAGGCTCTGTGGATCATTGTCAATATATCTGGAGGGGTGGGGGGACGGGGCGGTCAGTGAAGCAGAAAGTGACTTCACAGTGACGGACCTGTAACAATTTCTGTGTGAATCACTTGCAGTAATGTGGAACGCGGCGTTAGTGTAACTTATTACAGGTGCCTCCATGTTCATATGGGTCACTTGGTGTAACGGGATTCGCAGCTTGCCTGATGGTCAGCCGGCATAGAGTTCTCTCCTCAACCGCTCGGAGCTTGCTCTGTGCAGAGGTAACCCGATACCCTCCAAAACACTTGGCCCCACAAGCCCAGTAGCACCCGCGGTAACGACGGAATTGTTCATATTACAGCAGACGGCAGAGCAATAGTCCCTTTCCTTTTTTGTTGTCCCCCCTTTCCTTAACTACGTGAGCAAAATAAAACTTACTGTGAGAAGTCCACGTACGATTTTGTACTGAACGTGTCTTAATTATTATTGACCGTTTTGTTATTATTGACCGTTTTGTCCGCTGCAGTTAAATTACCATACTGTATGTTTATCATTATTGTTGTTCAAACCGTGCCAGCAACTCGTGAGTCATCATCGAAAGCTTGCAGCAATGTTGCTGTGAACAACAGGCTAGTGATAACAATAAAGTGTAAAAATGGGTATAACTATTATAGTGTATAGTATAATATGTGGAGATATGATTTTCAGTCAGCCACAATCCGTGAAATGTTTTTGCAAAAAGTCTTTGGTCAGCCAGCCAGGGAGCAGCAGGAGCAAAAAGGAAGGGAGAAAATACGGTCGCGCCGGGTTTGATATGTGCCAGATATCTCTCACGACAGCTTGATAATAACTGACTCGCACCCACACTGGTCGGAATTCTGGGCCCCTTTTCTCTTTGTCCGTTGAGGTATAGACCGCATAGCCTGGATTCACACTTGCACCAAGCCGTCCATCTCATTGACGGTGCATAGATCCACATAGATCAGTGCTTCTGCAAGAGGTTTAGATCTCCATGAGCCCCCGCAATTGCGGGGGCTCATGGAGATCTAAACCTCTTGCTGACCCCTGAAATTCCAGAATGTGACACGGGTCACTTGGCCAGTGGACTGCAAGATTTTTTTTAATCCGCTGGAATAGTTGCTCGTGGGTCACTTAACGAATGAACGGCGGATTGCACCGGTTGCCGCATCGTGGGCTCCATCTCAGGCATCCGAAGACTCGTCTTACCCTTACACCGGGATAATGCTCCGTCGTCCACTTCTTTATTCTCAGCACGAAGGAAATCGTTCACTTTGTCATCTAGGTCTTACTTTACGGTTCCCACCACATTGGCTACCTTCCCTCAATTGAGGGAAATAACCAGCGTGAGTTTCCACTTGAGGGCGGCGTTCCTAGCGACCTGTGAGGTTGGTTTG
The DNA here is from genome assembly GCA_036245525.1 of Semisulcospira habei. Classification (NCBI taxonomy): domain Eukaryota; kingdom Metazoa; phylum Mollusca; class Gastropoda; family Semisulcospiridae; genus Semisulcospira; species Semisulcospira habei. The sequence continues at coordinate 51,549,104 of BTPG01000004.1, read as the reverse complement.
AGGTATGGAGGTCTAGACCACAGTTCGTTAGTGCCAGCTTTCCTGGAGAAGACAATTTATGGACACCGGCCTGTTTTTGCGTATCAGTTTTACCTGACAAGTATGCGAGCAATGACTGGAGTGCCAAAACCTTATCTAGCACACTGTACCCAGCGTCAGTGACCGTGACTGCGTTTTTGTCTCGCCAGTCACAGCACTAAACCTCCTAAACCTCCTCTAAGGAGCAGCTCTACGTGTCAGTCAGTAGTACGTGTCCACAGCTAAGTGGAGCCGGTATTGTTCTAAGATCATCTGGATCAGGGATGGTTAGACTTAGGCTACACAGGTCCTCCCCTGCAAGAGATATATATTCTAAAGCGCCCTTGCGACAGCAGGGGCGCTTGAGAATATATATCTCTTGCAAATGGAAAGGTCGAGGCTTCTCGTATCTGTGGAATGCCTTTTGTTCGGCATTTCACTCCATTGTTCATCACTAAACCAGGCCGTGCGGCAGCCTGCTTGCAAAAATACTGATCGTGGTCAGCATCTCTGTGAGAACGTGTAGATGTTTCTCTCTGGTAGAAATTCGCTCCGTTTACATTTGTCTTTGCACAGATTTAGGCGAATGGTGTCGCCGGTGTTTTCCCCTTGTTTCTGGACTCGCAAACGCGGCCCACCAGCAATTGTTTTCATAAATGAGAAGTGTTAACCCTTATAATCTCACACATGCTGGTTGCTCGGGCTTTTGCCGACCAGGAGGATCTAATCCTGTTGCATGTGCAAACGTGTGTGCATCTGGTTGGCAGGGATCGCCTCATTATCGTGTGGGCGCGTTCACTTCAATCGGGAGATCAACAACTTCACGACAGTGTCTACTAGGACGGAGATGTCACTAGATTTGTTCTTTTTCTTTTTTCTCCCCGACGCCGGTCATCCATTCCGCAGCCAGTCTACTGTCTATGTGAGTACGTCTGACACTCATTCGAAACAGGCCAAAGATCCTCTCTGTTCGAGGCGCACCACCAGCAACTAGTCTAGCTGCAGCAAGAGGTGTGGATTCTCATGAGGCCCTGCGACCGCAGGGCCTCATGAGAATCTACGCCTCTTGCAGATGGAAGACGCTAGCTGAGGGTCAGCCCTGGCCATACCTGCCCGTTGCAACGGAACACGTCTCCGCTTGCATGGCTTATCTCCTCTTGCATGGGTTATCTTCCCTGGCAAGAGTTATCGCCCGCATCTGCACATCCTTGGCGGCGAGGTGAAGCGAGAGAGGCGGGAGTCAGGATAGCGGATCGGAGCGAGAGCGCCAAGAGTCTGCAAGGGGCATAGATTCTCCTGAGCCCCGGCAGTCGCAGGGGCTCAGAAGAATCTGTGCCTCTTGGTGTAATTGCCTAACCGAATTTACTTCTCTCTGTTTCTCAAAAGAACGAGGTCGTCGGGTTGTGTTTTTTTTTCTGGGGATCTAAAATCTATATAGCGGTTCACTGGGGAAGTGACCCCAGCTTACAGAAGGCACAGAGCCTCATTAACTGTTAGGACAGCATTATACACTGTAAAATATATAGCCTGACTTATGACAATATTTCTTCCATCGTTTGTGTCTGTACACAAGGCATAGAGGCTCATTATTGTTTGGACAGCATCATATACTGTGAAACATATTGCCAGAACCTTATTATGGCAATATTACTCCATCGTCTGTGACTGTCCGTATGAGGAGATCAGCACGGTTTTTTTCACAAGCTTCGTGTTTGCGTCTTCCCTGCCCACTCATTCCCAGTGAGCGAATGTTCCTTGGGCAGACATCGATCGCAGTTATACACCTGTGCGCAGGCCGATGAAGGGCCGAGCGTCGTTGACTTACTGGGAATGCGTATCTGGTTTTCGGTGACTACAGAAAGAGAGCTGGCTAGCTGTAGCGTTAGTCCGCAGTCAGCTGGCGTTAGCGTGAGGTGTGAGGTGGCCCACTATATTGTGTACCTGTTCTCACCTGAAACAGGTGTACTAACATCACCTACATGTGCAAGGTCCGCAAGGTGGTCGAGAATGAGTGGCATTGACACGCAGGTAATTAATTTCTTTTCTCTTTTTTTTTTTTTCTTTCTTTTTTTTTTTTTTTTTTTTCGGAATGCAGATTTATAGGTTCCATGCACTACTTGCAGTTGGATGTTTTGATTATTTAGACCAGAAGTTAGTTATACTAATTGGATCAACTATTTGCTTGTTTCTGATACTTAACTCATAACATCCTAATTTTGAGTTTTTGGGGGTTTTTTTTTGGTTTTGTTTTGTTTTGGGTTTTTTTATTTTGCTGACTTTCTTATGAAGACTACATTACAGATTAGAAGATGGATCAACAAGTTTAGTTCAAGGGTGGTGCCAGACTAGCCTGGCGCCTCTGGCGCCAAGCTAGTCTGACACCACCCTTGAGATATCATAGTCAAATGTATTTCAATCAAAATTGTATCAGAATGAAAAGGGTTAATCGTCTGTGTCAGTGTTTCTGTGTGCGTGTGTGTAGTGTGTGTGTGTGTGTGTGTGTGTGTGTGTGTGTGTGTGTGTGTGTGTGTGTGTGTGTGTGTTGATTGATTGATTGTACATTGCTTAACGTCCCGCCAGCAACAAGGCTTTCTCAGGACGTGCCTGCACTGCTTGTGAAAAAAAAAAAACTAAACAGACAATTGAATGCATGTCGCCAGCCGGTCAAATACGTTAAATAAACCTACAACATGGGGCCTAAATAAAGCTAAGACCATTTAGCAACGCACATCCAATATCAAGAGCTACAGGCAGTGCAGACAGTAGGGAGAGTTTTGAAAAGGCAAATACAGGTGAATGGACAAAGGGTAGACAGAAACACATGCCCCAGAATAGAGAGAAAAACCCACCCTGTGGGGCTGACCAGGGTGACCCTGGGAACTAAAAAATACCTAACCCCACCCAAGTCCCCCAGGGCAGACCCGGGTGTGTGTGTGTGTGTAAGAGGGGTAGGGGGTCTGTCAACGTCTTCACGGGTCAAATTTGACGAATGCACTGTTTCTTTCTTTATTAGTAAGTGCTTGTTTGTTGCCGTTCGCATGTCAAAATCTGTGATCTAGTGTTTTCCTGCAGATACGCGGCGGTTGTAGCGTGATCTCTGGTGCATTGCATCTGGCACTTCGCAATGAAAACTGACATTCCAGACAACCTGCCCAAATCAATTCTCTTTCCCATGATGTCCGGCAGTAAAGTACCCACCACACCAGCGCTAAAACAGCAGGCAGGAAAATCTGCTGACCACATGGTCATTTTCACCAATTATTTCGTCAGTCCTACTTACTACCCGTTTGCGAGAGACATAGATCCTCATGAGCCCCCGCAGTTGCGGGGGCTCATGGCGATCTATGTCTCTTGCTGTAGTTTTCTGTTGATTGAGGACCTGTGCCTTTCGCTGGCTCATTTATCGCCTGCGGTCTTTACTTAAAGGTGGTCATCGGGGGTTTATGTGACGGTATCAGAAATTCCTGTCTTTATGGTGATGTACTGCGGCCTGAACTGATTCGTTTACGGTGCACGTGTAGCTCGGTAGTATTTGTGTGCGGGAGTTGTCCGTGCATGATACGGCTGGGACAAACCTCAACAGGTTGCTGTCAAACACTTTCTGTGTCTTTCAGTTTTGCATTTCACAGTGCCATATGGCAGTGAGGCGTTCAGGTGGAGTTGTGTTTCTTTAGCGTTTTCCGGTAGAGGGCGCACGCGTTTGAGGACAGTCCGGTTCTTCCGATGTTAATAGTGTTTAATCTCTCGCTGATTAATAAAATGGATAATATAATTTTAATAATAATAACAATATTATTATTATTATTATTATTATTATTATTATTATTATAATCATAATAATGATCATAATATTTGCAGTTTCTTGTGGTAAATTAGTTCGTCGATGACTGTTTAATCAGTATCACTTAGAAACAAGTTAGATTAACCCTTGTAGCCCCAAGGTCCCATTTCTCAAATGTTGGAGGTGTTGCCTAATGACTAAGTACCAGTTGCAGGAGATGGATTGACCATGATAATTCAAGGGTAGTGCCAGATTAGCTTGGCGCCTGAAGGCGCCACGCTAATCTGACACTACCCTTAAATTATCATGGTCAGGCCATCTCCTGCTGTAGGGATCCGGGGCAAAAAGTGTTTACTTCAACTAAAACGTTGACAATCTAACATTCACGGAAAATGACAGCGGGGCAAAATGTGCCAGTGTAGCAAGCCTAAGGACATTCGCAGTTCCTTTTGCTCAGTACCTGCTTGAAATCGCCAGCAAGCGCATCACTTGTTGCGTTCGGGCGTGATTCGACTTAGATTCCGACAGAACGCTGGGCAATCATTGTGTCAGATTCACTGCTTGTATGGCATCCGGCCTCACCCGACCACAAGACTGTCATGGCCCTTGCGGTCAAGGCGCTAAGCACCGGCACCCCGCCAGCTTTCTGATGACATGGCCATGGGTTCAAATCCCCTGTAGGGGCAGGTCAACATCAGCCTTGTTTCTTCCTTAAGTCCCGTCCGTCTGCAAAAGGGACAGATTCGCACGAGCCCCTGCAGTCGCAGGGGCTCATGAGAATCTGTGCCTCCTGCTGAGTCTATGTTCGTCATAGAGAGGAGGGGTCTCAGGAGTTTGGTCAGTGACTGTCTAATGCCAGAGAACAGAATACAATTTAATCGCACGTTGATGACCTAATGACCTCCGCCTTATATGATGAACATAGATGTAAATCGGCAGTAAACTATGCTTTAATCCCACGAGTTTTCGCACTATGTGTACACGGCTTCATGATGATCTGTTTTTCGTGTAGATGGGCATTTGTTTCCTGCTGAACGCGTTATCTCGGTGGGGCATGTTGGAGGTGATGTTGGCAAAATATGACAGATGGAGTTTGTGCTGATGGCGTTGATTTGTCCCCAGTTTGGCGACTCAGCGATTATCGCAGCTGACGTTGCGGTCTGTCCTCTGTGTGTTCCCATTCCGCATGGAGACTAGATTCGCACACTCACTGACGGGAACTGCGTACTGGTGTGAGCTTTCAGATCTTTCTGCTTGGGGTCGTGAAGCCACAAATCGCAAACAACACACAAACAGACGATGTCCGCAAATCAGACGTAGGTCAAACTGATTGCACGTGTTTCAACGAAAACAATGGATTAAAAGCATATCGCATGTTTGTCCGGGCTTTTAACTCATTCTACCCCAACACCGAAATCTTTCAATTGTGCCGTTGTCTTCTGAAGACTGCATTGCAGTGCAGGACACAGATGGACCATGATAGTTCAAAGGTGATGCCAGAATAGCTTGGCGCCATGGGCGCCAAGCTATTCTGGCATCACCTTTGAACTATCATGGTCGATCCTTATCTTCTTGTGGTGTGTCTGGGGTAGAATGAGTTAATTAATCCACCGCTTTCGTCAAAACACGAGCAGTTTTGACCTAATTGTGATTTCTGAAATCGTCTACTGTCATCATGTCATTATAGCTTGTGTCTGTGATGATGAAAGTCTGAAAAGCCCATTTTCGTAGAATTTTAGAAATCTTTTTGTTTTCTTGTTTGGGAGGCCCTTTGTGCTGTGCCGTTATTTTCGCAAATTGCATGTGAAGCGCGAGTCCTCCCACGAATATCCGGGGGTTGCTTTACAAGTGAGGCGACACATTATTATTCCAAAATCCTGTTATCCAACATCCGATTTGAACTTCGGCATCCTGTGATTTCACGTCCGACTCTTCATTTATGGGCCACTAGACCCCGCCGAGCACCTGACGATAACGCCACGACCTCTGATACCGGCAGGCATGATAGATGCTGCCAGAGACAATGTGAATGCTGACCCGATCTTGTCAAGGTCGGTGTGAGGAGCACCTGAAGGTGAAGTGACAGTGAAAGATCTATGAGTACACTATAGTGTAAGGGCCTTCGTGGGTATGGAAGTCCTGTAAACTATAGTTTCCTCATAGCTCCATGTCCGTGCGGTCGAAAACCATACAAAAGGAGGTCTTGTACATCCTATTTATTGTAAGCCGTAAGATACACGCCTCGGTTACATGAGTGAGCTTAGTCCTGCGCAGGCCACTAAGCAAGGTGCTCCGCTGTAGCGGAGCACCTTGCTTAGTGGCCTGCGCAGGCCACTAAGCTCACTCACTATAGCGGAACACCCTGCTTAGGAGTTATCGCATGACTGAACTATAGCGGAGCACCTTGCTTAGTGACTGGCCCAGGACGAAGCTCATTCATGCAACTGTGACCTCAATCATAGACAAATAAATCTGCATTCTGTATAAAAAGGTCAGTTTAGATCTGTGCCTTATGCAGCGTGGAAGCGGCGACCGTTACTGATCTCGTAACAGACTACACAATGTCGTCTGCCGGCCGCTGGAGACATCATTGTAGTCGTGCAGTCTGTTTTCCATTGCTGAACTACACGCCGTAGATTTGACTGTACCCGGCCTCGTGACATCACCACCCCCCGGTGCCTTCCTGACGTCAGAGAGAGAGAGGGGGGGGGGGCAGAGGACTTGCATAATACATTGTCCCTAAACTAGGCCACCGACTTTATTTTTTTCTGCTTTTCCTCAGTTTCGAAATTGGGGTTTTTTTCGCGCAGTTTCTCCCGGTCTAAAGATGCGTTCTGCATACTAATTTGGATCTAGAAAAATTAAACTGAGAAAACAGTTTTATTATGTGCTGAGTGAGCAAGATTACAGGAAAGCGGGGGTGGGGGTGAAATAGGGGTAAGGGTGCAAAAAATCGATATGTCCGTCCCTGTCGCACGCAGGACTCGTAACGGATGTCGCCGACGAGAGATACATCACACTGGTTGCCTCGCCCGATCCGCTCCGCATGCGGAGCGGATCGATGGAGGTTAGCCAGTGTAGACATTTTCTTCTGTGTGTTTTGTGAACCTGCTTTATGCTGACTCGCGTTCCCAAGATGTATACTGACGAGCAAAACTAATGCGACATCATTTGAGTCATCGGAAACAATGACGTGTACAATGACGTGTACAATGACGTGTTTCCGACGACACGAATAATGTCGCATTCCTTTCGCTCGTCAGTATTTTTATACTGTAGGTGTACAATTATAGTTCATGGGATATATGTGCCGCATGTGGGGAAGGTTATAGGGTTTACAGGCTGCGATTGCGGTGGCGATTTTCTGACAAGACAATATGTCCAGAACACAATCAGCCGGGACGTGATAGTCTCACACTAAACACCCCGACTGTCCCCTCCGTCTGAGAATAACGTCTATAAGTAAAACGGAGCTGATTTTGTGTGCTAGAGACATAGATTCTCACGAGCCCATGCAGGCCTGCGGGTGTCCTTGAGGATTTGTACCTCCTGCAAATTGACATGAGTTTGCAGGTAGTCTGGTAATGTCACAGGCGCCATTCCATTCCCCTGTCTGCATTCTGATGAGGTGTGAATGGATGAAAGGATGTACATATTGTCCGCAATACGAGGTTATCGCCCCTTTCACGGCCCTACGTCAACTGCGGGGGATGGATCGACCCTCAGAGCCTTCTTGGAAGGCGAAGTTGAATAATGGAATTTATGTTTCTCTTAACTCCTTCAGCCCGACGGCCGTTTTTCCCCCAATTTTGGAGGCGTCATCTAATGACTATGTACCTGTTGCAGGAGATGGATCGACCGTGATAATTCAAGGGCAGTGCCAGATTAGCTTGGCACTACCCTTGAATTACCATGGTCGACCCATCTCCTGCTGGAGTGCGTCAGGGCTGAATGGGTTAAACGTTTTGACGGGCGTGGCACGTCCGTGCGCGAGCCAGATAAGGCCTACGTTGCCCTTTAAGAGCTTTTGCTTTGTTTCGCGGCTGTGTCTCTGAAAGCCGGTAAAATCGGTATTCAGCACGCCTTCGGCCATTTTGGTCTCTGTGGTCATTTGCATTCTATGGGCGTCGCAGTTCCGTTTCCTTGTAACATACGAAAGGCGTTTATTGTGGTCATAAAGATATTGGACTGGTGTCTTCATTTATTTTCTGTTCTGTAGTGCCTACGTTGTCTTGACATTTTCCAGTCATATTTGCTAGCTCCGGCTGAATGAGACTCCAGACGTCCTGATGTGGTTAACCGATCCGTTGAGCTGGGCTTTCCCGATAGCAAAAGGTCCTTGGCCCGACGACGGCCGCAGTGAGCCCGCGCACTGTCGTGCGCGGACCCACTGCGGCCGTCGTCGGCCCAATGCTGGGTAAATGACCTAATGTTGGATCTTGCGCTCACTGGATCGTTCATTTCATGTGGGCTAGTCCGCAGCACACTCATGACTGTGCCCTACTTATACGGAAGCTCATCTGCGTTTACTTCATCTGCCCGTTGAGTCATTTGCATGAGTGAGCTTAGCCCTGCGCCAGCCACTAAGCATGAGGTGCTACGCTATATAGCAGAGCGCCTTGCTTAGTGGCTGGCGAGGTAATAAGCTCACTCATGCAAATGAGAACTGGCCTGTAACTCCCAATATTTTTTTCCCGCCTCTTGTTCTTATTCATCTTTATTTCTGTTGTTCCTGTTGTGTTGTTTTGTTTGGTTGGTTGGGGGTTTTTTGTTTGTTTGTTGTTGTTGTTTTTTGGTTGGTTTTTTTGTTTGTTTGTTTGTTTTTTTGGGGGGCTTTTTGTTTGTTTGTTTGTTTGTTTGTTTTTTTGTTTTTTGTTTGTTTGGTTTTTGTTTCTTTTTGAGGGGGGGGGGGGGTGTTGAGGTTGCTTGATTTCCAGTCACGTACACACTAGCTGGGTTATCGTTCACGTGATCTGCGTCTGTGTGATAATTCCCATCATGGTGATGGCGACTTCTTGGTTTGCAATTGCAATCTGCCCTGTGCATGCATGTAAGTCATTTTCACTGTAATACAATAAAATCTCATTTCACAGGTCGATTTTTGCATTCACAAGGCGACATTGTCTGTGTGTCTGTGGTCGTTGTACCCCATGACCCAACCCTCTGCTGAGCTGCAAAGCAATGAATACAAATTACAATGAACAAGTTACACACGCTACGCTCATGGTCGTATACATGTAACCAGTTACAAGGCTAAACGCTGGGTCATTAGACTCTGTGCCTCAGTGTTGCTGACCGAGCTTTTGCTCAGTCTGATGGACGGGCATGTCCTGCATGTTGGCAGCCCATGTTGCCTCCAACACGCTGATTCCACGTTACACCCAACACTGTCGCTAGACTGCAGTGGAAGAAGCGATTCTGTCTCCCTAGTGGCGCCCCTGGCACCCGTTATCGCCGCCTGTTGTCCGATGACGGTATCACGGCCACCATCAAGGTGATATGGCGGTGTCATTAACCCTCCAGCTGATAAGCCGCCTCTCTCACGGCCGCCGGATACTCCACATGCGAACCCCGTTCCATCTGCGAGTGACGCGGGTCTGACAGTTTCACTCTGCATGAGTGTGCTCAGTCCTGCGCCAGCCACTAAGCAAGGTGCTCCGCTACAGCGGGGTGAGTGTTGTGGCGCTATAGCGGAGCACCTTGCTTAGTGGCTGACGCAGGACTAAAGTCACTCATGCAACTGGCCCATGGTGTCTGCGGTCATGCGATGTAGATCGGGCTCTCCATCTTTTAGGGGGAATAGAACCTCACGTGCCTGGCTGATGCGGCCGCAGGGGTTCATTATGATTGTATGTTTCCTGACAAAAACTGTGTGTGTTGGTCTGTGATTTTGGACCCTACGGCTTTCAGCCGTAGGGTCCAAAATCACAGACCAACACACAAAGTGCTATCCGTAGTTTATGTGGCCCCTGAGATTAGAAAAATTGGCTGGGGTTTCACGCCACTACTTGCATATATCAAAAGAGCAGAGCCCACTGGGAGGATGGACGGGCGGGTGTGAGAGGGGCAGGGATTGACCCGGGGCCCAGCAGAGCACCCCAAAGGATCTTGTGAAGACCTCCCTTTGTGTGAGAGTCCGCAAGGACCCGTAAAACCGGTGCCTCCTGCGGGACTCGGCGCTGTGGGGGTCTCTAGGAATAAAGGCGGCCGTTATGAGTTTTTATCAAAATTGTTTCCACCCTCATGTCTTTAACTTCCGACCTCTGGTTCTCAGATAGGAGAAGTGGGGTCGGGCGCCTAGAGCCCACCAGCAAACGCACTCCATCTGCAAGAGGCGTAGATTCTCAAGCGCCCCTACGATGGCTGGGTTTGATGACAATCTATTTCTCTTGTTTGCAGAAGTCTTCGAGATAAATGTATACGCTTTTACAGACTAACACTTCAATTAGTTTCACAGCCCACTCAGTGCTGTTGGTACAGGTTAGGTTAGGTTATTGGTGTTTAACGCCGAGCAGGCGACTAAGGCCATCTCACGGCGGCTGTTGGTACAGATTGTAGAATCCGTGTCCTTCAGACAGTATCTTCCATCTGCAGTAGCCACGTGTCCTAAATGCACCACTTGCTTGGGACAGGTGGTTAAAAATGCTCATGTGCACCGGTGTCTGCAAAACGTTAGTCATTGATACATTTGATTTCACATGGAAAAGTATCCCTCTCTTCCTTGCAAAATAATTCACAGTGTACATTACGTCTGTGTTCTGAAACGATTGAGTATACATCCTTTGTTGGCAAGAATCAGCACAGTTACGTTTGTTTCCTTGGAGGGATGCGCATCTGTCTGTATCCAGTGAGGGTGACTGACTTTTGAAGGCTCGAGTGTTTGCTGTTCGGTCCACCCAACTCCTAGCCACCAACAGATCAGTCATCTGGCTCCTGTCGGTGATACCAGGAAAGCCTTAGGCTCCACCCTTAGTAACTCTCACAGGTGTGAGTAAATAGGAAGGATCGCGTTTGGTAAGGCAAGAGGCTTAGATTCTCATGAGCCCCTGCGAATGCGGGGGCTTATGAGAATCTATGACTCTTGCAGATGGTTAGGTATCTAAATGATGACGATGCCTGATGATGAAGATAGCAGAGGCCTGTATGACGACATATTGCGCGATGACGTGCAGATATAAGAGCGTGTGGAAAGGTCTCTGCTGTCACCCAGGGGGATCCACGCCCTCTACGCTCTCTACAGGACTCACGAAGATCGGAAATAGTCCTACTTCCCAGGAGCAGGCGTCAGTAGGGAACGATTAGTACTGATAACTTGCGGGCTGCGAGTCAGGGGAAATGTGATTAGCAGATATTGTTTACAGAGAACGTATGTAACCTGTATCCGTGGTAAACCATCTTCCGTGGCAATGGTTAAGTGAACTCCGATGACCACTCCTTCTTAAAGAAATACAGATGTAAATGAGACCAGCGGTATGCGTAAAAACTTATCACCTTCAAGTGCATCTGGTGGTTTATTAGGATGACTTCTCCTTGCAGTTGATGTGTGCATCCCAGAAGTGACTTCGTCAGTGGTAACATTTCGGCGGCTTGGTTCCTCTGAGCGTTGGATGGTAGTTTGATTGAGGTCACATCCTACTCCTAGTCCTGCTAACGTGTTGTTGGAGCAATGCTGTGAGTAGAGAATTAGCTCTTGAATTCGGGGTGGGTAAGTCCGTTTTGGGTGACTATATTTTGTGCTTTAATCCTTCGGATGGACTTGCAGTGAATTTCGTGGACCATTCCTTTACCATAACCAGCGACTATCGTTTCTTGAAAAATACACACACAAACCAAGGGGAATTACTCAGCGCTGGACAACAGTTAGATCCCCTGCCTCTGCAGGGGATCTAACTGTTGTCCAGCGCTGAGTAATTCCCCTTGGTTTGTTGTACAATTCTGCCAGCGCTAGCCTCACCTATCTGGTTTGTGAGTTGAAAAATACAGTCCCGACCAAAAAGGTGACTGCCAAGCGTGTAAAATGCAGAGCAGAACCCAACGGAGAAAGAAACACGCTTAGAAAAATAGTTACAATACAATTTATGGAACAGGTCTTCTAAGCGTTTTCTTTCTCAGTTGGGTTCTTCTTCATCGTTTCTTGGTCAAGGCCGGTGGCTGTTTTGTCAATTCCTTCAGGTCTAGTCCAACACCGACCCCGTACAACTTGCAATAGGAATAGATCCTCGTGTGTCTTGATTTATTTCTCATTGAGACCATATTTCTCGTGATCATTCACTGGTCTGTTCTACACAGGCTGAGCAACTCTTATACGTAGGAGACAAACATGTTTCAGTATCAGGGCTATAGTGGTAGTTTTGGCATCTGTCGCATCCTCAGGGGTTCCGTCACTGGATGATCCATTCGCTTTAATAGTTAACTCATTCGAGACATGTCGCAAACAGATATGCGGCTTTATACCGCGTATCGGTATGCGGCATGTCTCGAATGAGTTAATCCATCTGCAAGACGAATAGCTCTTTGCCACCTGCTTGTCCCTCAGGTATATTTTTCAGGTGGTAGAGCTCATGAGGTGTGTTTGCGATCGATTTTTTTTACATTAAAGTAGGTGATGATTTCTACAGAGTTTCTTCAACATTTCTTTACTAGTAAAGAGCCTCTGATGACGTGTTCGTCAGGTGCCGTGTTTACGACCGAGATTTTTTGTATTAAAAGTAGCTGCTGATTTCTTCGTCATTTCTTCACAAAAAAAAGCCCCTGTAGACATGTTGGCTCCGTGTGGGTGGTCGCTGAGGCTTTTCCCCTCACTTTTCTCTTGAAATTGTAGCCTCGTAAAATTTGCTCACTACAACATAAACCTGAAAATACTCCAAGAAATCGCGCTGTGCAAATTAGGAGCAAAGTGCTCCCAGCCAGTCTGCGTACACGCGAAATTGTAGATTTGTTTCCGTGGTTGAAAAATGCGCCTTGAGGCCGTCTTTTTTGGAGTGTGGGGGTGGTTGTGGAACAGGTGAGGCATTTTCCGGACTACAGGTATGAGAGAAGACGAGCCTGGAATCGCGTTCGCTCTATTTATTGGCATGTTAGCAAGACCAACACACAAGCGGCGAGAGACACAACAAATAGGCGCCAGATATTACTCTCGCTTGTTCACAAGTTTCTTTTTGTCAGACCACTCCTGGGCCACCACCCACCGCCCGTCTTCAAGAGGCACAGATTCTCATGGGCTCCTGCGAATGCAGGGGCCCATGAGAATCTATGCCTCTTGCTCGCATTTTCAAAAGTGTCTTTAAGCATGTTCTGACACCTTTCGTCTGCAAGAGGCATAGATTCTCATGAACCCCTGCAGTCGCAGGGGTTCATGAGAATCTATGCCTTTTGCTGGTAGGATCTACTTCACACCTGTCCTGACGGAGGAAGTCTTGGGGGTTTAAATCTGTGGCAGAAACCGTAACTATAAAGTTGTGTGGAAGACTCCCGTGTGCTATTGTACAGCGATCGTGGTCGCCCATCTGGTGTTGCGGCCGACTGTGTCGCTAGTGCCAGGTTTCCTGAGGCATGTAGCCAGTTACAGGTAAATGTCGGTGCCGCAGAAGGTGTGTCAGTGCCGGGGGAATCGTACTAGTTTTTCCTGAATGACTTAGAGATGTGAGATGGGGGACGAAGGATGATGGTCATCTCTTATTGATGGTCATTAGCACTGTCCATGCCTCGCAACTGGTGAGAGACTTTGGTCGAGAAAGTTGCGGTTTTCTTTTTTGTTTCTTTGTTTGTTTTTGCTGTTGTTGTTGTTGTTGTTGTTTTCAGGATGTACTCATGTGTCAATGTACAGTGTTGATATCTTCTGTCTTCTATTCATCACCTATGAAAGATAAGTGAACAAAAAACGCAGTGCCGTACATAGACTTCTGCAGAAATCGTAACTGGACTCAGGCTTCTCATAGTGTGATTGAAACACAGCCTGTATCATTTTCATACCGCCGTGAGAGTTAGTTAGTTATTTGGTTTTTAACGCCGAGCAGGCGACTAAGGCCATCTCACGGCGGCTGCCGTGAGAAGACCTTAGTCGCCTGCTCGGCGTTAAACCCTACTAAACCCTATTTCATCAAAGCAGGCTCACAACCAAAAGTAATGAACAGACCGTGCTGTAACGTCTTTGCGACTGTTAGTGCAAGTGGAAAAACTTCACGGACTTGGCCGCACAGTGGAAATCGTTCCCACTTTTGGATTCGCTACGTTACGGTCCCACTGTGCCCGGCGCTACCTTGCTGAGTTGCACGGTTCACTGCACACCCCGCCTCTCATGCGTGTCGTAATTTGGACCATGCTGCTTCTGTTTCTCTCATCAGCGAGTAGCCTTGATGCCTTGACCGTTTACTGCGTAGTCTCCGGTACTGAAAGCCACCTGTCTACAAGAGACTTAGGACAACATGACCACCCGCGGTCTGCAGGGCCTTACGAGGTTCAAAGGCTCTTGCTAGTCCTGTTTGTCTGCTCGTCAGCTGTGTGAAATTCGGTGTTCTCATTTTATCGTCCCCTTACCCTCCCCAACAGTATTAACCCATTCCATCCTGAGGCTGAGTTTGTAAAATTTGCTGAAGAGTACATTACAGATTAGGAGGAAGATCAACTGTTTTAGTTTCAAGGGTGGTGCCAGAATAGCTTGGCGCCTGAGGCGCCAAGCTATTCTGGCACCACCCTTGAACTTTCAGTCAAATTGATTTCAAGAAGTGGGTGTATCAGAATGATATGGCTTAAATTTGTTATCAGCAATGCTCGCCAAGAAATTACAACGAAAGTAAACTTTTAAAGGTGCTTAATGATTCAGTTCAAGTGAATAACATGATAACTTTAGCTATCGACTGAATACAGACACCTCACTTTATTCCCCCTCCTACTCCTCCCTTCACCCTCCACCCACCCCCCCACCCCCTTCCCCCCCCCCCATTCCCCTCCCCCCCCCCCCCCCGCCACTGACCCCACCCCCACCGCTCTCCTTCCCCGTCCCAGGTGTTCCTCGACCAACCAACCAAGCCTGTGAACGTCCGTGTGACTATCAGAACAAGGGCCAGTTGTGATCGCTCAAAACGTGGCCTGTTATTTTTGAGATGCGACCTCTTCCATGGGCAACAAGTACTAGTAGACTGGTGCAGTCGAACACGGCACTGCTGTGATGGAGGTAGTATCTGGGAGCGGGTTGTAAGACAGACTGGTGTGGCTGATTTGATTCGCCGTAGCTTGATTGGGACCAGGAGTGGTGTACCGGTGATAGGACCTTTCTCTCTCTCAGTCTCCACCTGCCTTTGTTTCGTCCGCACATGTGAGCGCAGACCAGGATTTGTCGATGATAGTGTGTGAGCGCTGGGCCCTGTCATACTAGTTCTGCTCAAGACAAGAGCCGGATCGACGACCATGACGCTGCAAGTATGCTCACGGCCAGAATTGTTTGATGAGGATGTCCCAACGAAGACTGAGAGAAACACGCTTAGAAAACACGTCTAAAGTGTGTTTCTTTCGTCATCGTCGGGATGAAGTTCTCTGCATGTTACACGTCTTTTCCTAGACAGATCGACCAGGGTAGTTCAAGGGTGGTGCCAGAATAGCTTGGCGCCTACAGGCGCCAAACTATTCTGGCACCACCCTTGAACTGTCATATTCTATTATCACAAAAACCGTGGTTTGTAGTCTTCAGAGGACAACTCCCGAATTTGGGAAATTGCGGTTAATGCCAGAAGAGTAACTGCAGCGATTTACACAGGTATACATGTAACATAAATGGCAATATCCTTCAGTGCTCATGAGAATCTTTCCCTCTTGTAGGCGGCTTGTGTTTATTGTAGATGAATGACTTACAGGAATTATTTGAACAGTTTTCGCAGTCAGTAACTAGATCTTTGTTTAATGAAGTTTTTGGTTTGTTTTCGGATTGCTCTACTGTTTCGAAACAAAGTGACAGTGGAATGCTTGCTTCGCGAACAATTCTGGAAGCGAATACTAGTGTTGGCACAGTGGTTCACTGAAAGAAAAAAAAATAAGCAAGCGATAACTTTCTCCTATTGAGAATCGAAGACAGTCAAGTTCTTCGAAGATGTGAATAGAGCCGAACTTTTCCAGCAAGAGGCATGGATTCTGCATTCGCAGGGGCTCATGAGGATCCATGCCTCTTGCAGATGTCAGAAACTGTGTGTAGATGTTGAGCGGCGGTTTTTCGTTGACAGGGGGAACAGGTGTGTTGGCTGTTTGCGGGGAGGTAGAGTCAACGTGTTAGCTGGCCCAGTGATCTGGCGCCGAATGTCAGTCCCGCGCTGCTCTTGCTGTGCCAGTCTCGTGCGTTCATTTGTGCGCAGGTCTGTAATTTTGGACCTTACGACTTGGAGTCGCAAGGTCCGAAATCACCGGACCAGCATCCAGCAAAAACTTTGCAGATCAGTTGTAGAGGGAACAATCGGTTAGGTTTGTACATCGCTGTCTCCCATACTTGAGCAACACTGACTGAAAGACTTGACTGCTAAAACGTGCCTGCACGGCAGGCGGCAGCCGCATTGGATTCGCGTTGGCAAGAGATGCCGACAGGAGTGACAGAAAGCAGGCAGGTAGCCAGAAGTCGGTTAACGTTGTAGCAGATTACACAGGACACCGGCAGCAGAGCGGTGTGGCGGCACGGAGGAAATGCGGCAGAGGTGACGACAGGTACGCTAGCAGGCAACCCGCCATCACACTAACGTGTTTTGCCCATCACTCGCGCTTACGCTTACCTGGTCCAATCACCATTCCTTGGCGCTACTGTTTCCTTCCTGTCCTGCCGGTCAGGTAGTCCCGAGCAGCAAAAGGTTTTCAGGTCCACGCCGGCCGCAGTGGGCCCTAGGACCGGCTGTGCTTATAGGGCTCGGGAAGTTCCCCGCGTTGCCTAGCAGCGTCGGCGCGTCAGCCGCCATCTTAAGAGGATACCATAGTCATCAGATAGTAGCGAAATAGTGTTTCAACACGTTTTTCTACATTTTTCTTCCTCTTTGGAAACAAACAAAAAAACAGATTCTGGTGAGCGGGTTCCTACAGTGATGGCAAGACTTGCTGTTATTGCTTATAGTACGTCAGGACTTTCCTGACATTACAGAAACAGCGATTTCCCTATGAGCGCTTAGTCCCGTATCATAGTCCTCACAAGATGGCCGCCACGACTGGCGTGATGACGTCAGCTTCCCGAGCCCTATTGAGATGGTATGGTTCTGAACTCTCGTTGAACGTGGATGCTTCTCACAGACTGCCCTCACAGGATTTCGGTGACTCATGAGGATCCACGTCGTTGTTTGGTTTGCTTTACCTGTGTCAGTCGTATATTTCGTGGACCTACTTGATCTGTTTGGCGTGAAATGCCCGTACCGGCCGGCCTGACCCAAACCACGGCGTGTCTCTCCGGGCCGCCTGAAGGGATGGAGATGCTGTACTTGAAGTCAGTCAGAACCGTCTCCATCCAAGTGGCATGGATTCTCATGAACCCCCGCCGCATCCTACATGAGGGGCTCATGAGAATCTTTGCTTGTTGCGGACGCAGGAGGCTGCCTGTTTCGGCGGGCGGGCCGGCTGTGTCAGTTGATGATGGAGTTGTGAGCCAGTGTGAGGTGACTGATGTGGCCGTTTAACTCCTGTCGCTAATACAGTGCGTTATGAGGGGCTTTAATCACGCCGCGTACACGGGCCAGAAACTTGTCAGTTCTGCCCATGGTGTGATAGGCACTTCACTTTCGCTGCCAATATCACATACGAAGCACTACTTGCGATGTGGATCAGACACTAATGACATCTCAAGTGCAGTAGTTTGATACGCGTGTTGCAGACAGGCACTGCCTTCAAGCTGTCGAGATCGATCTGTCGTTTCTTGCCAGCGGCGAAGCGGAAAGTGGTTGCTTCGTTCACTGTGCAAGTCCGCTGATATGACGCAATCTATTCTGGTCCACACACACTGTCTAAAATAAAGACAACTACGCTGGACGCGCGGCACTATCAGATCCAGTCGGGACATACCAACCAGATAATTATTTCACTGACAGCATTGACAGCAGCCATTCCTGTTCATCTGTTGACCCCTTCAATGCCAGTGGACGCGGAGTGCGTCAGTTTCTGACTCTTTGTTAATTCAACGCCAAAGCCGTCCAAGTAACATAGACATAATGTGGTTTTAGCAAGAGGCATAGATCCTCATGAGCCCCCGCAGTCGCGTGGTCTCATGAGGATCTACGCCTCTTGCATTTTGGGTAGTGCTCAGTTTTAGCTGGCACTCAAAGGGTTAATCATTGTGGCGATATTTCGCTAACCCTTTGAAGCATGTAAGCGGAGGAATTTGAACAACCGGCAGTCGACGCTAATTTATTAATTGCTTGTTTTTCTGTTTGTGTTGACAGTTGCGGGAGGGAGGAGTCGCCTTCACCTGATTGACCTCGGCAACGCCTCCAAGTCGCGGGACCCCGGCAATGTGTCGCTCAGCCTCTCGGCCCTCGGCAACGTCATCATGGCGCTTCTCAACGGACAGCGACACGTGCCTCACAGGTAAGCCGCGCCATAGCGGCGACCTAGTTGTCAGACTTCATGACCGTAACGTCAGTCACCTCATGATTATGACTTGACACAATCAGTCAATCAACCAACCAACCAGACGTGAAGCACAGTGAGCAGAAGACCTTAAAGCCGACGTCGGCCCCACCATATTTTTTTTTGTTGCTTACATTGTTAACCCATTCAGCCCTGACGCCCTACAGCACGAGATGGGTCGACCATGATAATTCAAGGGTAGTGCCAGATTAGCTTGGCGCCTGTCGGCGCCAAGCTAATCTGGCACTACCCTTGAATTATCATGGTCGATCCATCTCCTGCAACAGATGCATAGTCGTTGGATGACGCCCCTCAAAATTTGGGAAATACTGACGTGCGTCGGGCTGCATGAGTTAACTGTGTTTTACTTCTGTGTGGATGGCGTGGTTGGTTGGTTGGTTGGTTGGTTGGTTGGTTGGTTGGTTAACTGCTTGGTTGTCTTGTGAGTTGGTTGGTTGGTTGGTTGGTTGGCTTTTTTTTGGGGGGGATTGGTTGTTTGCTTGGTTGTCTGGTGTGCCGCCTGGCTTGTTGGTTGACTGATGGTCTTGTGTTGGTTTTTGGGTTGCTTGATCGGGGTGTGCTGCCCTAACTGTGGGTGGGTTGGTTGGTTGGTTATGTAGTTGGTTGGCTGGTTCACAGACGCGGACTTTAAAAAAAAAAATATATATATATATAATTATATTATATAAATAATATTATATATATAATTATATAATTATATTATAATATATATATATAATTTTTTTTTTTTTTTTCTTTTCCCATTGACGTTTTCCTCCTAATCATTGGGCCCGTCTGTTGTTGGGCGGTCACGGGTCGTGACAAGGGTTGGGACAGACGGATTTTCCCGTGTGGCTTTTCCTTCATGGACTCGACTAACTCTAACAGTAGACGTGCCACCTGCTGTAATCTTAGAAGGAGTTGAGTCAATCAAACTCCCTGAGAACCAGCAACCATTTATGTTTCTCCCATTCCTAACTCTTTTACTGCCAGTGGACGCAGATCACCATTTTGAAATCTTTGTATAATCAACGTCTAAGATCCCCAGTAGTCAAAGGAAAATGGATTAAAAGTGGTTTCAGCAAGAGGCATAGATCTTCATGAGCCACCGCGACTGCGGGGGCCCATGAGGATCTATACCCCTTGCAGTTGGGTAGTCGGTTCAGTTGTTCAAGTGAAAGGTTTAACCTGCGTCTTCGCATCAGTAGCGACATTCACGCGAAGGCTCTTAAAGGTCGTTGACAGCTGGCGAGTGTTGATATCAGTCATCGGTTCTTTGTCTTTTGAGTTTTACTTTTTCAGGGTGGCCATGTTTAAAACTTTAACAAAGGATGTAAGTTTCGCCTGACTACAAAAAAATTATTGCCCCGAATTTCGTTACTAGAAGCAGTTGTGTTATGATGGGCGCGTTATTACGCCTGATGAAATGTAGAAAACAAATTTCCGTGTCTCAAGTGCGCGATGATGCTGGCTGAGGAGAAATATATTCTACTGCTGATGTTTTCTTTTGGTCTTCCCTAGTGTCTTCCCTAGTGTCACAAGCTAAAGGGAAAGCCGTTTGAATGGAAAGAAAAAAAACAGATAATTCATTTGCCTTAATCCTCAATGAAATGTGCGCGAACCATTCTAATGTTGCGTGGTGGGGAATAGTTTGATAAGGAGAAATTTGACAACACTTGTTCATTCAGCAAAGACAGCCATAAACATTTTTTGGGGCACTAACTCATTCAGCCCGACGCACGTATTTCCCAAATGTTGGAGGCGTCATCTATAGACTATGCACCTGTTGTAAGAGATGCCGGATCGACCATTATAATTCAAGGGTAGTGCCAGATTAGCTTGGCGCCGACAGGCGCCAAGCTAATCTGGCACTACCCTTGAATTATCGTGGTCGACCCATCTGAAGTAGTGCGTTAGGGCTAAATGGGTTAAAATCAACAAAGCGAAGTACAAACTGACTTTGAATGCAGCAACGGCCTTTCTCTTGCCCTCCATAAAATGCATGAAAGAGCTCTAATGATTCCTGAAGGCGATATTTACTTTGGACACGTAACATTATTCGGCAATTGTCGGTTAACGGCCCCCTTGTGCGTGCAGCCACCGGTACTGTTTACAGCACATCTGGCTGCACACTCGCAAGGGTGTTAAAAGCCCAGGATTTCGTAATGCTAGAGCGAAGATAGGCAAATGATGGAACATTATGATAGTGTTTATTGTTGGGCCCGTTCGGAACCGCTTGTGTTCAGAGAGGCCGATTTTTTATGTCGACATTATGCTCAGATGTGTTTATGTACCTTACTCACGTGCTAACCGTCCGATTAGCTACTGCATGGGAGGTGAACTTCGGGGGCGTAAGCCCGATGACGTAACTCTACAGAGGATGCACATTGCGCCAGTCGCTGCTAGCAGGACGTCTAGATTCTTAAGAGCCACTGCAGCCGGAGTGTCCGCATTGGTTGCATTTCTTGATTTGACTGTGCTGGTTTCCGTAGGTGGAGATGTAAAAAGGCCAGTGTCTGCTCACAAGAGGCGTCGATTCTCATGAGCGAATGCAGGGCGGGCTCATGAGAATCTATGCCTCTTGCAGATGTAGCAAGGGTCTGGGTGATGGGATGAGGAAGATGTATGAAAATAATATACCTGCGGCTGTCAGGATGATCTTTTTATGCTCAGTGTTCACTTTCGCCCATCTTGTGGCCGTTTGTCAGAGGAGCTGGCATGTTGCACACATCGTCTGTCATTACGCGAACGGAAGTGATTTCCGTGTTCTATGGAAGACAGTGTAGTTCAAACGGAGGAGGAATTTGGGGCTTGAGCCTCGTGATTTCTTTTTAGCTCGTTCAGCTTGGACGCAGTCCAAAACGTGGATCGACCATGATAGTTATGGGGGGGGGGGGGGGTGTCAGAATACTGCAAACAAGTGTCGGGTCGACCTTAGTAGTTCAAGAGTGGTGCCAGAATAGCTATTCTGGCACCACTCTTGAACTATATCATGGTCTGTCTGTCTCCTGAACTTTTGTGTAAGCTCAGTTGGACAACTCCCAGATTTTGAAATTTAAACCGTAAAACTCGACTAAAATTGAGAAAAGATTGAGGGGGTGCGGGAAAAGGAGGGGGGGGTGACAAGGGAGGTGGGTGACCTATTGAGAATCTGCTTTTTGTGGGTAACAGCTTACAGATCGAGATCTAAGGGCTCTTGGATTGAAGGGCGGAGGAGGTGGAGGGGTGGGTAGAAAATGGGGTTACAGACGAGCATTGTGTCTGGTTTTGTAGAAGCACGCGCCATGCTCAGAGCGCCCCCTGGTGTGGGGAAGATGGGTTGGCATCACCAGGCATCAGCTGCGCCTCCAGAAGACGCGGCCCAGATGCCACTTTCACGGCGAACTCCCTTCCTCTACTACACTGATCTTCACGGTGGTGATGCCACTCGCACAGTGAAATCTTCCTTCCTCCTACAAGAGACACCGATTAACGTTGCCTCACAAGAAATTGCCGGATAGAAAGCTTAGATTCCCATGAGCGTCTGTTGGCTTTAAGAGGTTCGAATCTTAGTGAGATCTTTCCACAGTTACATTGTAAGAGGCTGAATCTAGTCTTGTGATTTTGGACAACACGGCTGGACAACATGCCCGCAAGGTCCAGAATGATGTGCCAGCACGCACACTGGTTGTCTCCCTCGATTCGCTACCCCGGCAGTTGTAGAGAATCGCGGGAGACAGCCAGTGTGCACAGCACAAATACAACACTGCAGACCTACCTGAGGTATGGATTCTCATGAATTACTTTCCGACAGTTTTCCAGAGAGCAGATTCTCAGCTTCTGTTTGCAAGAGGCATATATATACTGATCAATCCCTTCATTTTTTATGCGGCGTACATGCCCACATCATCGTATTATAGCTTAACACCAGACGACTTCCTCCAGTCTGAGGATGCAACTCGATCTCTACCAGCAAGAGGCATAGATTCTCATGAGCCCCTGCATTGCAGGGACTCATGAGAATATATGCCTCTTGCAGACGACTCTCTGGCTTGACGAGCGACTTCCATGGTGAATCTGTGCTGCCATTTACGGAAGCCGGCTCTGCCAGTCCTCAGTCCAGATTCACCGGGACGTGTAACTTTGGTCTCCACTCGTACCGTCAGCACCAGGAACCAGGATGCAAATGGCCCCAGGGGGGCGCCACTCAGCGCCAGGCGGGGGCGGGGGGGGGGGGGACGCAGTTACTACCTGAGCTCCCCTGGAATACGATTAGTGAATGGGCAAAACAGAAAGACTGCTGTGGTGGAGTATACATGGTTTAATGATAGGCACTACTACCTAGGTAAGCTGGGAGTAGAGAAGGACCCAACGCAGAAAGAAGCAAGCTTAGAAAAGACAGTTACAACACTATTGAAATACCTTTGAAATATCATGATACTATTGTGTTATAACTGCCTTTTCTGAGCGTGTGTCTTTTGCATTTGGGCTATTCTCTGCATTTTACACGCATGGTCGTCTCGTTTTTGGTCTGAAACTTAGAGTAGACTATGCTGCTAGTGGCTACAAAAAGAAATGCAGACCAAGGTAATTGTCTTCGAAGCTGGTTTCAAAAGCCGGGCACATTTTTCGTACGAGAAAATATTATGAAAATGTCCAGAAGTGACTTGCATGAACCGTTCACGTACCCTCTAATTCGGATTGCTAAACCGAGTACCTGCATAGGCATTCCTTCTTTCTCTTCAGAATAGTAGCTACATTGTAAATCTAAGCCTCGTTTCTACTCATTCATGCCTAGAAACGTTCGCAACTTTGGGATACGCCTACAAAGACTGTGAACTAGCTTTTGGACTGAATGGATTGCCTATAACAGTTCAATGGTAGTGCCAGATGAGCTTGGCGCCTGGAAGGCGCCAAGCTGATCTGGCACCATCCTTGAACTATCGTGGCCGACTCATCTTCTGCTGCGGTGCTTTGAGAGTGAATTCATTCAGAAATACAAATCTGTTCAGTTCGTCCAAGAGAAAGTCAAAGTCACCTTCCCGCTTTCAGCTCCTCCCTACTCCCCCCCTCCCCCACCACCACCCCACCTCCACTACCCCACCCCCTCCACCACCACCATCATCACCACCTTCGTCCCCGCCTTCCCCTGCCCCTCCGATCCCCGATCTTATGAACTAACAACATAGTATGATCATCGACTGCCGTGTTCAGGTGGTTGGAATGAATTCTGGAGGAAAACGCAGTGGAACTTTGCGGGGGTGCTGCCTGGTTTGAAAATGAACGAGGGCCTGGTTCTGACTGGAACGCGTTTCACTTGGAAAGTGGTTTTCCCATCTCTCTCCTACAGCCAAGAAATTTATCACGTTTTTAAATCCATTTGAGAAGCACAGTTGAGTCACACCAAACGCGGCCGATGCAACGGCCTGTATGTTTCAAAGTTCAATACGGCATCGCAGGCCGCGTTGAATCATCGGCCTTTATTTCAAAGGTAGTGCCTGAACAGTTTGGCGCCTCGAGTCGAGCACTACCTTTGAAATATCATGATCAATCCGATTCGTGCATTTATTTTTAGAATGAATGAACAAACGAACGAAACGTTTTATTACAGGATGAAAATTTTAGGCTGTAAAGCCTTTCTTACAAGGTGTCCATTGGGAACAACAAGAACATTGAAAATTGAGTGAGAGAGAGATTGAAACTTGAGAAAGAGACTGAGATTGTGTGTGCGCGCGTGCGTGCATGATTGCTTGCTTGCTTTCTTCCGAAAGAGAGAGAGACGACACACATACACACACACACACACACACACACACACACACACACACACACACACACACACACACACACACACACACTGACACAAAGAGAGACAGAGAGAGAGCAAATCAGATTAAAACACCCACACGGGGAATGTTTCATCTCACCCGTCCCTAACGCAGCCTTCATGTCGGCGACCTGTTGCCGGCCCAAATCGAGTGAATTTTTTCAACCAAAACATTTCCTGGGGTAATTTGTTACACGTGCGAATGTGTCGTGATGTTTCGACGTGATAAGAATTGCGCTGGTCTGTGATTTTGGATTTTTATGTCACGTAAAAATATGTGCTGGCCTGTGATTTTGGACCTTACCTCTTTCTGCCGTAAGGTCCAAAATCACAGACCAGCACACGAATTAAAGCGAGACTGTGCGTGCGTTTTTCAATTGCGAAACTTTTTTTGTGTTGTTGTTTTTTGTTACACCAGAATTTCCAGTTGGTAAATTTTTGTTTCTGCCTGGACAGTCTTTTTAATTGTTTTACATCAAGTTTTTAACAGCGATTACTCTCAGAGAATGATACAAGTTAGCATCAAGTTGTCGATAAGTTTGGTTGGGTTTTTTGTTTTTGTTTTGACTTTATTCCGCTGAAGTGCGACCTTCCAACCAAAAACAGTTTGATATTCCAGTCATGATTCGTTTTAATTCATTCAGCCCGACCGCCGTATTTCTCAAATTTTGGAGGCGTCATCTAACGGCGATGCACCTGTTGCAGGAGATGGATCGATCATGATAATTCAAGGGTAGTGTCAGATTAGCTTGGCGCCGACAGGCGCCAAGCTAATCTGGCACTACCCTTGAATTATCATGGTCGACCCATCTCCTGCTGTAGTGCGTCAGGGCTCAATGGGTTAAAAACCCTCGGTGCATACTAAACGTGCACTCATGACAAACAGAACGCAATTAAATTATTCATATTTCCTGTGGCTTCGTAGACACAATTCTTCAACCTGGAGTTTGTTTCTTGCATCCCATCCGCCTTTTTGAACGTGAACCGAAAAAAAACAGCTTCCTGGGGAGGGAAAAAAAATCCCCTGATGACTGGTTGAAACATTTTCTTTCAACACAAAAAGCGAAGCAATTCAGTCCGGTGCGAGTATTTTTGTCACGTTTCTGCGCTGATCTAATTCAAGATAAAACAGTGGAGGTGAAGAAAATTTGGGCAAAAGTAGAAAACAAGTGTCAAATTGAAATCCCAGTGTGCTTTGTGGGGTAGAGAAGGTCCACTTCCGGTAGGATCTGCATTTGGACTGATCTTTATTTTTCTGCTGCTCTCATCCGGACTGACCCTTTTTTTTCCCGTGGTTCTGCCTATTTGGTACTAATCCGGAGATGGCGAGAGACAATAACCACTACACACCGCTAAAATTAAGTTATCGAGCACTAGAAAAAATGGGTTGGCCAGCAAATCAGTGGACTGTAATATGTTTCTGGCTCTTGCAATGATTGTGTGCTGGTCTGTGATTTTGGACCTTACGGCTGAAAGCCGTGAGGTCCAATATTACAGACCAGCACGATACTATATCTCTGTTGTCCTCCACCTATTTGTAGTTGTGGTGCGAAGATATCTAGCCAACCATAGTAGATTGGTGATACAAACCCGGTCACCGGCGACATTCAGGTGGGAAAGAAGAAATTGGTACCAAGGAGAGACGTAGATCTTCACGGGCCCCCCACAAGTTGCGGGGGCCATGAGCATCTATGTCTCCTGTAGATGAGTACCGTTCACCCACAGGAGCGGATACGTGGTGTGACAGGCCTGGAGTGGAGCAGATCTATGGAAATTCAGTTAGTCAGCCGTAGATTGGGAGAGGGGCGGCACACGACACACGACGGTACGGGCAAGATCTAAAGCCCTACACTGAAATCTTAATCGTCTTCTCCACCTTGGATACACAGATGCAAAACCACGCTGACCATTGCCAGATGACCAAGAAGCTTCGATTTTCATCATTGGACCAACCATCGAACAAATCTTCCCCGAGATATAATTTTATTCTGTTTCACTGCGTGGATCTGTCACTCTTCATAAATTCATGCGGCGGTTCACTTTCAGTTCATGAAGATCTGCGTTTCTGGCAGAGGGATGGAGTTCGCTGTTCAACTGACCAGTCTGTTCATACAAACCTAAACTAGATTTACCCAGCAGGCCCCACGCGGCTTACCTCTTGTGCCTTCAGGGCTGGAGGGTTCAGGGAGGGGAGACAACAACCGTAGATTTGCCCAGCTCTCAGCTTGATAAGTTCAGAAACGTTGCAGATCCATCCAAAAATATCCCTTTACAGTCTGTCGATCAGTGTTTTTCGTCTGCAAGAGGCGTAGATTCTCATGAGCCCCTGCGAATGCAGGGGCTCATGAAAATCTATGCCTCTTGCTGAAATAGATCACACTCATTTGCCGACGAGATGAAGGAAGCCATGTAATTATAAGCCTGTGGCAGACGCAGAGGTTTGCGAATTTATCCAGTAGAGCGGTGGAAGCGACGAACGTAAGTATGCAAAACATGTTTGGGGCGAACTGTGACCAAATTACCGGCCCTGTCGCTCCTCGCGTGCGGCCTGAATTCTGCCAGGCGGCGCCCCAATCACTTTACCCAAGATGCACTAAATCGCGTCCTTGTCTCCATAGCAACGAGGCAAGTTTCGATGGCCGGGTGGAACAAGCAGTACATTTCAAAAGCGGAATGGATACACCTGATTGTTGGTTCTCAGTCCTCGAAGGACAATGATTATGTTTTTGCATTGCAATGTTAACAGCCTTATTTCTTGTTGACATGCTGTGTCGCAGTGCCCCTGACGTATGTAGTGTTAACTCATTCGCGGCCAGCCGCATCCGGATGCGCTGCATAAGCCGCGCATCCGGATGCGGCTGGCTGCGAATGAGTTAAGGCCGTATCACACTGTAAGGGTTGCTTTTTCTACCTTGGTAGCTTGCCGGTTTCTGTCGTCCGTTGCAGTGCAGGCGCTCTTGGAATCTTTGCATCTTGCAGAGAGAAAACTGGCTTCTGAAGGGTCTTCGGCCTTTCAGAACTGTCCTGGATGTCAACGGCCTCAAGACAGCCTTTTAATTGTCGTTTATCGAACGGTTTCTTAAAGATCGAGCCAAACGTCTCGCTTTTTGGAGGTGAGACACAGCAGCTACCGCCGCCATCTCCGGCAGTGAGTTGCACGACATGTAGACCCAATATCCAGGCAGCTGACTTGATAGGGTGGCAAGTTTTGTGCCGACCAAGTGACAACGTCAGCAATTTGTCCCGACCCCCGCCAGGCAAAAACACGACCAGCCCCTTCTCCTGATTGTGCACGCTAAATTAAAGAACCTTCCTCCCTCCACACCCTCTCCTCGCCGGAGGGGGTAGGCCCGGGCAGTGGTGTAAAAAGTTTGTCCCTGCAGGAGCAGGTGCCATCTGCAAGAGGCATAGATCCTCATGAGCCCCCGCAGTCGCGGGGGGCTCAGGAGGATCTGTGCCTCTTGCTGGTAGAACTTGAACTCGGTGTTCGTCAAACTGAGAGTCGAGGTTGTGTTCCAAGATTGAAGGGGAAACTGGAAAATCGATAGCAGTGGAGAATAGGGCAAAATTAGCGAAACGTAGATTGAGAGATAACCCCCAACAATCACCTGCATTTGGAGAAAAAGATGTAAATGAGACTTCATGACAGGTAAACGTCCTCATCAGGCCCCTAAGTCTGTCAGAGCCCGTGAGCCGTGAGGATCTATGCTAGCGGCAAACTGGAGAAGATGCCCGTTTGACTGATCACAAGAAAGGCAAATCTACGGCCAGGGCCGATTCCTGCCCAAGCGCGCTCTCTGCGAACCCTTAGGGCAAAGTCTTCCCAAGAAGCAAAAGGCCCTCGAGCCGATGTCAGCCGTACACGGGCTCTCTGCGGCTGATGTCGGCCCGCGTACGTTGGCTGACTGGGCCGGGTCTCGGGTAGAAGATGTCTGTTGTGAAACATTGTCATCGTCTGTCTACAGCGCCTACAGCCCCCTATTGCTGGACTCCAGACCGGTGTGTGTGCGGACTTCTAAAAGACTGGTCGATTGGTCAGATCGCAAAATATATGTATTTGTAACCGTCTCTGATCTGATGGCAGACAGAAGATGAAAGCGTGACAGCACAGCAGTGGACGGCACAACACTGAAACTGAATTCTGGTCTCGTCTAACCTCTGATTTTGATCAGAATTTTCCCCAAGTCACAGAATTCAAGAGCACCTTTTTTTAAATTTTGATCAGAATCAAGTCACAGAATACAAGAGCGTCTTTTTTTAGATTCTGAACAAAATTTTCCCCAAGTCACAGAATTCAAGAGCACCTTTTTTTTTAGATTTTGATCAGAATTTTCCCCAAGTCACAGAATACAAGAGCGTCTTTTTTTTAGATTTTGAACAGAATTTTCCCAATGGCCAACCAGCCTGCAAGGGCCTGTTTAGATCTACGTCCCTTGCCCAAGTGGTTTCTCAAAGAAGGTTTCCGGGATTTTTTTTTTTTTTTTTTTTTTTTTTTTTTTTTTTTTTTTTTTTGGTACTTGCGGGAAAATAGAGCGATTGGAGGACTAAGGGACTGTCTTCCCAACTCCCGAAATATCATCACCGACCTTCCAGCTACACGAGGCATAGATCCTCATAAGCCCCCGCAATTGCGGGGGCTCGTGAGGATCTATGCCTCTTGCCAAGTCCATTTACATCTGTGTTTCCGCCTGTGAGACCACCATGCGTTCAAACTCAACCTTTTGCCTGATTGAGTTGGACGGTCGCTGATTGTTTCTCGTAAGGACGAACTTAGAGAGGGGAGCGCACTTTTTATAGATGGTCCCTCAGTCATTTCCTTCCGCCTGCAAGGGGCATAGATTCTCATAAGCCCCTGAAACCTCAGTGTGGTCCATTGACATCTACGCCTCTTGCTGACATGGATCGATCCAGTTTACATGTAACGTTATCGCTGCTAAAACCGAGGACACAGTCTTGGTTCAGGCGCTTAACCGTAGAGCTAACCGAACGAAAACTAACTTTTCCTCCTTTTACCTTTTGGTTTCCCTAGTATTTCTTGTCGACGTACGGACTTGGTACCGTGGGACTTTTGGTTACCATGATTCGCATGCCGGTCTGGACCTGACGACTTGGAGCCGTAAGGTCCAAAATCACATACCAACACACAATGTCTTTGTCAGGAAAGCCGTTGGAAGCCACCTAGATTGTAGTATGCAGCAGGAATAGTGCTTCGGCTGCGCTTCGAGGATGCAGAGGGGGGGAAAAGGAAAAGCTTAACTCATTCAGCGTGACGGCCGTATTTCCCAAATTTTGGAGGCGTCATCTAATGACTATGCATCAGTTGCAGGAGATGGATCGACCATGCTAATTCAAGGGTATTGCCAGATTAGCTTGGCGCCGACAGGTGCTAAGCTAATCTGGCACTAACCTTGAATTAGCATGGTCGACCCATCTCCTGCTGTGGTGCGTCAGGGCTGAATGGGTTAAAAAGACAATCTCGGCTGGATTTGGTGTGGTTGGAGTTGCATGTCACATCGCTCTGGCGGACATGGCCCGGAGATTGAATGGGTCAAAATGTGGAATCGGCGAGGCCCATCCATCTGCGAGAGGCATATATCCTTTTGAGCCCCCGCAGGTTGCTGGGGCTCAAGATGATCTGTCTCTCTTGCTGGTACTATTTACGTATGTGTTCTTCAAGATAAAGAGGGGGGATGGCAGTTCTGTCAATGACGGGGAAGAGGGCACAGTCTTTCAGGGAAAAAAAAATCTCATCCCATTCTGCTTTCCTTTCTTTGTACTTTTTTTTTTTCGCCTTTTCTTTTGACTTTCCTTTTCTTTTCTTTTCGTTTCTGTTATTGTCCCTTCCCTTCCCTTCTCTTCTCTTCTCTTTTCTTTCTTTTCTCACACGATAACTTTGATTCTATTTATCTGTTAACACCCCCGGGCCATAGAAATAATTGCCCTTTGTTTTAGAAATACAGACAGCGAGCACCGGCAACGAGACAGATTATAATGACTTGTGTTGTTCCAGAGATTAAGTGTTTGGATGTAAAGGTTAACTAGGGCTCCGCTGTATCCATTTAACACTCTCAGTCCGGGGAGAAGGGTAGTGTTCAGTTTACAACGCACATGAAAATAAACACTGAACCCTACAGGAATCATCGCCACTAAAACCGCTACCGACACGCAAAGAGTTAACTCTGTACATAAAACACACTGGTTACCTTCCTTTGACCGGCTAAGGAGTGTGCGCGTGAAATAAAAATAAACACCACGAAAAAAATAAACAGTGTACGTGAACATGAACGCCGGCCAGAGAACGGCTGTGGTTTTACGCGCGTGCTGTGCAGACAGCGAATATGTGCGTGGCGTGGCGCTGCATACAAAGTGCTAGCAGGGGGAGGGAAAAAAGAGTGCGCTTGATGTCGTTTGAGGGTAAACTGTTCTGTCACGCCTGCCTATAACAAGTTTGATGAAAAAGAAGTGTCAATAAGAAAAGTTTGGGTGTAAACTTATAATGGTGTCAGTGCCGCGGGCCGGGACTACATGAAAAAGTTTGCACGTAAAACGATAATGGGCAGGCGGCCTACACAAGAAAAGTTTGGATATTAAATTTATGTACTATTCTACTCTTATTGGAAGAAGTGCCCCCTGTGGGTCTGTGATATCTTCTACCCAGCCACAAGAGACACAAATCCTCATGAGCCCCCGCTGTCGCGGGGGCTCATGAGGATTTGTGTCTCTTGTTAGTCCTGTGTTGTTTGTGCCTATTTTTGTGCTATTTACGTTTGTGTTCTTCACTAACGCGAAATCTCTCAGTATTAGATGACCGCCAGGACTTCACATCATTATACATAGATCCAGCAAGAGACTGATATAGATCCCAATGACGGAGCCTCTGCCACCTGCGCGGGCCCCTGAGGCTCTGTGTCTCTTGCGGATTGGTTGTAGAAGAACTGCACAGAGTTTGTAGACATAACGTCGTGCATTTGGTCACAAAAGGTTATTGTGATTACTTCGTAGGCATTAGCTGGCTTTATTGTGTTTGCCGCCGGGATGAAGCCTTGCCATGCAAAGATGTGTTCTGTGTACGTTTAAGCGTCAACCAGATCGGGCTGTTAACTCATTGGAGACGAACGGCATCCGGATACGCGGCTTAAGCCGCGTATCCGGATGCCGTTCGTCTCCAATGAGTTAAAAACTCTAATAAATGTTGGTATGAAGCCTTGCATATAATTTTTTAATAGGTCGCTACTCACACTTATAGGCGTCTAGTAATCTCGCAGATTCGTCTCGCTGCGCTGTGAATGCAAAAGGCGGTAAGTCAATTTTTGCGAAAAGCAAGATTTTCATTGTATTACAATGAAAATCTCGCTTTTCACAAAAATGGGCAACTGTCTTTTATCTTCACATACACGTAGAGTGGCGTGTGCAGCCCAAAACGCCATCTGCGTCCCCGATCCCCTCCCGAAGTCCCTCCTACCCCCAGCAGTGATGTAACTTTGTTTTGTGGTAGTAAATTGAGTAATATGGCGTGTTTGCTGCCACCCTGGATGTCGGCGTGTTGGCAAAAGACCATGATTGTAATAAGCACACTCATACAGACACACCCATCTTCGTTCGCACACTCATACTGTGCCTCAGTACCAAATGCCAGAAATCGCTGTTAGACAGAGACGAACAAACGCCAGAAATCGCTGTTAGACAGACGAACAAACGCCAAAAATCGCTGGTAGACAGAGACAAACAAACGCCAGAAATCGCTGTTAGAGACAGAACAGACGCAATCGCTGTTAGACTGATGCAAACAAACGCCAGAAATCGCTGTTAGACAGAGACGAACAAACGCCAGAAATCGCTGCTAGAGTCGAACAAACGCCAGAAATCGCTGTTAGACAGAGACGAACAAACGCCAGAAATCGCTGCTAGAGACGAACAAACGCCAGAAATCGCTGTTAGACAGAGACGAACAAACGCCAGAAATCGCTGACAGAGACGAACAAACGCCAGAAATCGCTGTTAGACAGAGACGAACAAACGCCAGAAATCGCTGCTAGAGACGAACAAACGCCAGAAATCGCTGCTAGAGACGAACAGACGCGGTCGCTGTTAGACTCGGACAAACAAACGCCAGAAATCGCTGTTAGACTCGGACAAACAGAAGTCTGTACTGTGCCGCTGTTCTTTGCTTGGCCAGCCCCATAAACCGCTACTAACGTTACCGCTGGGTGGAGAAAGACGCGTAGGTAGCGTCATTTCCGTCGAGCGGTATCGTCATTAATAGGCAAGCGGCTAGTTGCAACATTCACCACTAAGGTCAGAGTTGCGCAGCATCACGTAAAAACATGGAAAGTCACTCTTCCTCGTGAGAATATACGCAAGGGGATGCATCTTTCTCGAGTTTCCTCCTTTAAATAAGTTCATAAAGGTGTTTTCTACTTCCTTTTGGAATCACTTTTATTTTCTGCACTCGGCTCAGTTATTATCCCCAGTGGGTGTCTCCCTCGTTTCGCTACCGCTGTTAAGCGGTAGCGAATCAAGGGAGACAACCAGTGTGAGTTGTATTTGTCATGAGCCAAGTGCTCTGATGTTTTCTTTGTGTGTGTGTGTGTGTGTGGTGAGAGCGCACTAGATATGACTGCCACTAACTACTTGCCTTCGGACCTGACTCTCAAAAGTTATGTCTAGAACAATTTGTGTTGCTTAGTACTCGCAATGATCATAATTCTGATCGTGTTTGGGCGCTACAGTAAACCCAGGAACAATTATTTTTGCTTATAGCCGCAGCACTAATCATAACCGCGACACGTTTAGTCCCTCGCGGTGTAAAACTCTCAAATTAATCTGACTGCAAATTTCCCCGCAGTGATCAGTAGTCAGTATGGAAGCGATTCAGTTGTCACACTTTGGCAAAAGGCATAGATCCTCATGAGCCCCTGCAGTTGCGGGGGCTCATGAGGATTTATGCCTTTTGGTTGTTAGATTTAGCTCTTTATTTCTTAGGCGTGGGGGGTCCATGAAGTGTTTGGTTTGAGAGGCGACTAAACCAATGATGAGTCCCAAAGATTCGGTGATGCGCAACAAAGATCTTTCATGCGGACTGGCACAGATCTTTCTTCTGCAACAGACATAGATGTTTATGTGGCCCTGCAGCTGCAGGGGGCACATGGTGGTCTATTCCCGGTCTCTTGCTGGTTGTAAGAATCGAACCCATGTTCTGTAGCCTCAGAAAGAGAATGATATGAGACTTAATATAGGACCGAGACGGTCTTCAGCCAGTCAACGACAGTCGCTACTATCTGTAAGAGGCACTGATCCTCATTCGCCCCTACTGGAGCAGGGCCTTATGAGAATCAGTGCGTCTTGCTGCAATAAACCAGCCTCGTTTATCTCTGTTCTTTGCCACTTCAGCAGGAGAAGTTGTGAAGTTTCCGCGCCGAGACTGTCATGGACAGCGGACATAAAAATCACTCATCAATCCCACTGCCCGCCACTGAATGAGAATTACAGACAGCTCCCCTGACCCTTGACCCACATTATGGACATCAGGGGAGAGAAGAATTTTATGGCCGCCCCGTAATCGTCTCCCCGGAACAATAACGGTCGGTTGTCTCCCCTCGCAGGGCGCCTGCGTGCTTCCGGTAGGGGGGCGCGACGGTGCGGCGATGGTGATGGCGGCTGAGAAACGGTGTCCTGCTGAAGGTCCACTTAGCGGTTCAGGCCGAGAGATCACATAGAGGTTGGGGAGCTGAAAGCCAGTTTATTATCCCATGTAGTTGTCTGTCCTGCACAGAGACCCTAATGGGCGTAAACCAGGGGGCGGTTGCATAAGTGAGCTTAGTTCTGCTCCAGCCACTAAGCAAGGTGCGCCGCTATAGCGGCGCACCTTGCTTAGTGGCTGGCGCAAGACTAAGCTCACTCATGCAGTTATAGAGCAGCACCTTGCTTAGTGGGTGCCGGAGGACTAAGCTCGCATTGAACTGGCCCCAGCGGGGCAAGACAAAGAGGCGACGCGACAAGATTCTGGACCGGTCTGCAGACTTGAAGTCTGTCTGTGTGAAGCTTCGGGCCGACTTCGGCACGAGGGCTTGGTGCTCCCTATGCGTGGCTCTGGGTCTTTGCTGGTCGATCCCCGCCCCACGTGGTCGTCCTGGCCGATCGTCATAACATGCATCACGTGACCAGCGGAGCAAAACACGAAGCAGGGGTCCACACAGCGTTGAACGCAGCGGATCACATTATTTTCATGTCAAAATTCTTTAGATTTGCGTTATCCTTTGAAGACTTCATTACAGTTCAAGACACATCACAAGTTTGATAGTCCATGTGAAAAGCTTAGCGGCTGCAGGCGCTAGATCTGTTCTGGCACCACCCTAGAACTATCATTGTTGGTCGGTCTTTATCTTGTGGTGTGTCATGGCTGAATGGGTGATCCTTTGTCTGACGGTAGCGGTTTTTGTCGCGATGATTCCTGCAGGATGTCAGGGTGTTGTTATTCCTGCAGGATGTCAGGGTGTTGTTATTCCTGCAGGATGTCAGGGTGTTGTTATTCCTGCATGATGTCAGGGTGTTATTCCTGCAGGATGTCAGGGTGTTGTTATTCCTGCAGGATGTCACGGTGTTGTTATTCCTGCAGGATGTCAGGGTGTTGTTATTCCTGCAGGATGTCAGGGTGTTGTTATTCCTGCAGGATGTCATGTTTTTCCTGCAGGAATCATCGCGACAAAAACCGCTAGCGTCACCCAGAGGTCAGATAGCATGTTTCTTGACGGTCGCACTTTTGAGCTCCTGACTTCGGAACACAGATGTAAATGTGAAGGCAGATAAGTATTGCACCCATGCCCCACCACTACACACACACACACGCAGTCACAAACCCCCACCCACACTGCCGCCCGCAGGGAGTCCGCAGTGATATATACCTTTTGAAACATGAACGCATTTTGCAGTAGGCAGTTCATGTCAAATTTTGAAGTTCGTGGTTACATCACAGGCCGCTCGCTGTCCCCTGGCTGTCATTTTCAGTGGAGCGAAATTCAAGCTTCTGGGGGCCAGTATAGCGGCGCACCTTGCTTAGTGGCTGGTGCAGGACTAAGCTCGCTCATGCAACTGGTACCCCCTGGAGTTCCTCCCCAGTTTGGTTTACGACATTTCACTGGATGTCGTGCTCTGCAAGCGACCTTTGACATCACGAGCTCCCGGTACGCAAAATGCCCTCGGACGCTAGTGCGCGGACCAGCAGTGACCGACGTCGGCGGGAGAATCTTTTGCTCACTGGGTTACCAATTCCATAGACCGGTGTTCTCAGCGCCCAGTCCAGCAGTCAAGACTTTCGGCAGGAGGCAAAGATATCAGTTGCCCACTGCAGCCGCGTTGTCCCTCGAGCTTACAAGAGATCTGCGGTATTTGTAGTTAGGGTTTCCTTGCTGGTTAGAGGTTGCTTTCAGTCACAGCTTAATCCGTTTAGCCGCTACGCAAGACAGCAGAAGATGGGATAGACCGTGATAATTCAAGGGCAGTGCCAGGCGCCAAGCTAATCTGGCACTGCCCTTGAATTATCACGGTCTATCCCATCTCCTGCAGCTGGTGCCTAGTGGTTAGGTGACAGTTTGGGAAATACGGCCATGGGGTTAAATGGGTTATGTCTAGAAATACTTGCAGTTTAAATGTATTTGCATCGCACTTCTAAAAGTCAGTCCTTGGGGATGGTTAAAATATATAACCCTAGTTATCATGGTCCTGACGCATACTTTCCGTAATGGTCACATCGGGTTAAATGGGTTATGTCTAGAAATATTACTTGCAGTTTAAATGTATTTGCATCGCACTTCTAACAAACAGTCAGTCCTTGGGGATGGTTAAAATACAACCCTAGTTGTCAAGGTCCTGACGCATACATTCCGTAATGGCCAAATCGGGAGGCATTTTGTTGAAATAGATTTTTCGCTTTTTAGGTTTATGTTTTGTGTGCTGGTGTGTGATTTTGGACCTGACGGCCTGGCAGGCCGTCAGGTCCAAAATCACGCACCAGCACATTTCTTGCGCTAGTATTCGCGCCATAAGACGGGAAGTACAACTAGTTTAATGTTGTTTTTGTAAATAGTTTCTCTTCTCTCGGACTAGTTCTCGTGGGGCGTTTAAGTCAGACAGATTACACAACTTTTCTGGGAAACAATCCCAATGGGATTTTCTGAAGAAATAAAACTTCTATCCACACCATTAAACTTTGAAGTAAGGGCAAACCAGGGAGTTCTTCCCTAAGAAGTCAGACGTTCAAAAAAAAAATGTTTGCGTTTGTGTGTGTGTGTGTGTGTGTGTGTGTGTGTGTGTGTGTGTGTGTGTGTGTGTGTGTGTGTGTGTGTGTGTGTGTGTGTGTTGCGTGTTAAGGAACTACTGTAAGTAACTGTTCAAATGCATTTCCCTCCTCCACTCCCTTTCTCCTTCCCCTATTCCCAGTGCGCACACGCTGACGATGCATTTATGCAAGACAGTCCATGACCTTCAAGATGGAGGGACTTGACCTTGAAGATCGATGTGTGCAACTTTTTGACCGTGGTGGACGTATCAGAAATGATTGTTGAGCACCGATCTAATATGTGTTAGTGCATTTAATCATTAGGCGCATTAACCATGCAAATCTTAGGACAACACAATTAACATTTCGTGAACTTTGACTTTGAGGATTGATAAAGGCAGCTAGAGACTTTGACCTTGGTGACCGATTGACGTAAACCGACTGCTGACCACGGACCCGCTCGTTAGTACTGATCGATTAGCAATGCAAATGGGACGACTGACAACGGGTGGGGTCAGGCGACAGACAAGCCCAGTAGACATAAGACCTTCGGGCCGTCGTCGGACGCGTTCGACCCGCGCACGACTGTGTGCGGGCCAGACGCGCCCGACGTTGGCCTGATTACTTTACACTTAATGGGGAACGATCTAAATGTCGTCGACAGGAGCGCCCTGTTAATGAGACCCTTGGGGGTTGCAGTTGACCAGCGGATCAAACTCAAATGCGCCCCCAGCGGTCGTGGCATTAGCTACAGTAGGCTTTCCTTTCCACTGAGGACGTGTTCGGGCTTTCCCGATTTTCATAATTTTTAGAAAGAGTGATAACTGGCCATCTGCAAGAGACACAGAGCCTCATGAGCCCCTGCATATGCGGGGTATCATGAGGCTCCGAGCCTCTTGCTCTTGACTTTCACATCAGACAGAGGAGATGTTCGGGTGTTTAGACTGCAATATGCGTGATGGGAATGATGCTGAACAAGCAGTTACCAGACAGTGTCCACCGAAGTGGTCAGCTTTTCCAACTGTAGAGAACGTAGGACCACAACAAGCTGCCAAATGACCGGACATTTGTGTTGTTTTATCCGAAGTTGGTTATAAGCGGAGTATTTACACGTCGACATAGTGCGTGCGGTCGAGACCTGAAGAGTGTTGCTGTTAGTTTGTAAACGACTTTTGTTATATCTCCGATTTTGTAATAATTATGACATTGACTGCCTCCAAAACCACACGCCCCCGTGTTTAGTCTTCAGCTCTGAGAACATTTGCAAAGTGGTTTAGATTTGTGAGTTACTAAAGAATTTACGTCTAGACCTTCACTGAGGTCATGGGGGGGGGGGGGGGTCTCAAGAGAGTACTTTAAAGTCAAATTTATGCAGACTATATTGTGAGTGTCAACCGTGTTAAAAGTTCACCGCTTCTTTGATACTAGACTTTGAGTCCACACAGCCCTTTTGTACAATCAGAACTCCTTCCAGACGGGAAGGGCGTCCGTAGAATCTCTTTCCTTTGACTGTACTCTTACCATAACGTCAGCCATCTGCAAGAGGCATAGATCCTCATGAGCCCCCGCTAGTCGCGGGGGCTCATGAGAATCTGTGCCTCTTGCGGACCATATTTACGTCCAGTGGAGAGGTTTCTGGGCATAGTCTTGTCTTGAACACGATCTGCTCACCGTCTCAAAGTCAGTGGAAAGTTTAACCATTTGCATATGCCGATCCTTTTGCATGTAGCAGTAGTAGAACGCCCAGTGACCTCTTCATTCTCAAAAGCATAGATGTAAATAAGCCAACAAAAACACTGATTCTATTAAGACCCCTTATATTTATTTTCTGAATTATTCCTACATAAAAACAAGACCAAAAGGTTTTTTTTTTTTTTTTTTTTTACAATTTGCCTCGACAAGTAAGCCAGAAAAAGTCTTTAGAAATCACGTCGAAAGAAAGTATTCTAAGTTAAAATTCCGCGCGAAAAGTGGACTTCCTGTCAGCGTCGCGCGCGGCCGGAAATTGGGTGGCGCGCCCCCTGGCGGAAGGTAATGAAGTGTGGTCACCAGTAATCAGCCGGTAAGTGCTGGACGCGTTCTTTAATCGTACACTGCTGTCCCAGCAACCTACTCTGTGTTGGGGACATTGAACGGAATTGGGGTAGTCCTTTCTAGAAATACTTGAACAAGCTCGGATGCTGCAAAGACTTATGAGAATCTGTGCCTCAGGAGGCTGGCAGAAGAAATGTCCGGCTGTCCCCGTGGACCGTCCATCTTTATCTACTGACTCGTCTCAGCCCTCACCTGAATGTCAAGTAGTTGGTATTTACTGGACAAGAGATGAGTCTGTCGGTAATCCGGCAAGAAACCCACCCCATCTACAAGAGACATAGATCTGCATGAGCCCTCGCAATTGTGGATCTACGTCTCTTGCTAGTTCGTGCCAGCATTCTGTAATCTGCATTACTTCCTTTATCACGCTCACAGGCGATGAGCTTGTGGGCGATCAGTATGGTCTGCGATGTGTGTTTAGTATAAGCAAACAGAACTTTTAGAGAGGTAAATATGAGTACCCAAAAGTTGAGAAAAATAAACATCTGTGAGATATCGCAGGATAAATGTCATTTTCTGTATCGTACATATCGTACATCTAAACGACACTCGTAAACTTGGTGAGGGGGGAGTACAATGTACTAGATATAAGGTACCATATAGCAATCTCATGAACAACTGACGCCCAGAATCGGAGGGATACAGCGCTTAATGAGACAAAGGGACAGAGACGCCATTCATTTCGCCAGGAGCGTACATTTTCGTGAACACCGCGGGTCGGAGGCTCATGAGGATCTGCGCATCTTGCAGAAGGATGATCTTTTGACTGAGATCGAGAAAGTAACATTGTGTGTGTAAACAGACAACAGCTCGCAGGCATTACAGCCGGAGATGTAAAACGCCGATACAATCGGAGACGCAAACCTTCAAGATTACCTTGATCTGGCGAACATCGATGCAGACATTTTTTCCGCAAGAGGCATTGATTTTCATGAACCCCTGCGGCAGCAGGGGCTCATGAGAATCTATGCCTCTTGCAAACGAAAGGGTGTGGCTCCACCTGGGCTGCTTACCTTGTTTACGGGTTCTTTTTGATTGCTGTCGTCTAGGTCTACGGCGGCTTGAAGAACATTGCCACGTGTTCCCCCATACTCTCTGACCTAACCAGCTTTGCCTGAGGTCTCGCTGTGACTTCGTACATGTCTGCAAGAAGCC
The DNA here is from genome assembly GCA_036245525.1 of Semisulcospira habei. Lineage (NCBI taxonomy): Eukaryota > Metazoa > Mollusca > Gastropoda > Semisulcospiridae > Semisulcospira > Semisulcospira habei. The sequence goes on along the minus strand of BTPG01000004.1, from coordinate 51,509,396 downwards.
AGGATCCTCCTGAGCCCCCCCACCCCCACCCCCCACCCCCACCCCGAGTCGCTTCCATGCACCATAGACATAGATCAGCAAAAACTCATGAACTGCATCAGTGTGCAAGAGCTATGGATCCTCATGAGCCCCCGCATTTGCGGGGGCTCGTGAAGATCTATAGCTCTTGCTGCAGAGATCAAGCACTTTTTATTCAGTTTTAAGAGGAAGAGGTCATTTGAGTTCCATACACTCGAGGTGTGCTGGCCTGTGATTTTCGACGTTTCAGCTCTAGGCCGTGGGGCTCTGAGTGGCGGACTAGCGGTACAAATGTAACGGCTTTCCAGGGATGTTACCTATGGCACACTCATCATCATCAACAACCTCATCACAATAACCCACCTCAATCTCCCCCCCCCCTCCCCTCCCCTCCCCCACCGACCCCCAGCCCCGGTGTGTGTGACTGAGGTGATGGAGGCAGCGTAATAGCTGTAGCAGGTAGCGCGCGATTCCCCGGTTCCCCTCGTTTGATTATCATCGCCGCGTGCTACCTATAAAACCTCTACCTTAGGCGCCATTGTAGGTTTGTACGTGCATACTGAGCCGGGCCGCCACCAAACCGACGCGTTCTGTTAACGCCCTCTACGCTCCCAGCTCCCAGCCATGACGGATGAAGTAAGATTGATATGAATAAGTGTCCAAAATGTGCTGGTCTCTGATTTTGAACCTTACAGGTTTAAAGCGGCCTTCGTGAGCTTTAGCTATGCACAGCCCGCCAGGCCACTAAACTAGCGCGTTCGTTCGTTCGTTCGTTCCATTTTTATGTCCCTCTGGCACCTACTAGCGCCTTACCGGCCGCGGGCGCCTTGTAGAGGGTGCCTCTATGTTTGAGGACTTTCGCCAGCGATGATGGACGAAGCTGGAAATTTGTGAATGAGGTGTCCAAGTGAGTGTTGGTCTGTGATTTTGGACTAAAAGCCGTAAGGTCTAAAATCACAGACCAGCACACATGTGCATTGGATTTCGACATTTTGTGATTCCACTTGTGTTTGATGTGGAGATGGGGCAGGGTGTCAGTAGTGTGTCTACGTTCTATCATGGTTCTGTCAGGCCAGTACGATGTCTGCAAGCGGCGTCCGGCGGAGATCTAGTGACGACCTTGCAGGATAAAATGGCAGAAGACGTATTTGCAGCGATGAAATTGTTGCTGTCAGAATACGAAACATTCAGATACATGCTTTTCTGCCGTGTTGATTATAACTTTGTGGTGTGAGAATTACAGAGTGACGTTTCCTTTGTTTCTGTCATCCACACACACACACACACACAAGAAAAAAAGCATGTGAAATGCAGACAACACCCCAACAAAGAAATAAACACGATTAAAAAAAGACAGCTACAACACAATTTATTAATATTCGGGTTAAAACCATTTTTCAAAATAGACAAACAAGTATACAATTTGCAACTTGCATTTTTCATCATCCCATCACGAGAAGCTAAGTTGCAAATTGTGTTTTTGTTTGCATGTGATGTCTAAATATTAATAAATTGTGTTGTCACTGTCTTTATCAGCGCGTTTTTTTTTTAGTCTTCGCTGGAATTCTGTCTTTGTTTGTGTTAATCAAGAAGGTGTCTTCAGTGTGTGTTGGGTCATGTCGTGGTTGTGGATAGAAAAGACTTTCAGTCTCGACTGCATCATTCAGTTGCTGAATGTTCACAGTGAACTCCGTGATGGGGTGGAATTGCCACACAGGCGGAGGTTAACACAAGGACGGTTTGAGTTTAGGTTTACTGCGGTTTCGATGAACTTCCGCTTGTCAGTCGAAACGGTTTGACACGTCATAACCCATTTCCGACGCATTTCAGCAGAAGATGGATCGACCATGATAATTCAAGGGTAGTGCCAGATTAGCTTGGCGCCTTCAGGCGCCAAGCTAATCTGGCACTACCCTTAAATTATCATGGTTGTTCCCATCTTCTGGAACTGGAACATCGTTGTTAAGCGACACGTCTGAAATACAACCTTGGGGTTACTGAATTGGAGTTTGAGAAATTTCTCATTGTGCTTGATCACGCGCACTACCGCGCTGTCTGGGTAGGAAATCTGGCACGTTTTATCAATCATGTGCACTGTAGTTAGACTACAGCCGACAGTGTTTTGCATTTCGATTGTTCCGCTGATGCTTTTTCAAGACACGCACACACACCGCTCAACGGAATCAGTCACAACTTCTGCACACCTTGTTCATCACATAAGTGGAGGCAACTCTCAGTGCATAGCAGTACTGGCTTTTGACCTCTTTAGTGGAAAAGATTTTCCGACTTCGGCACCGATAATGAGTACCTCTAAGTACAAGGACACGCGGTTTGTGGAATAGGCCTACTTGATGGTGTTTTTAGGGTTTTGCTTCTTTTGGTCGCAACCATTTTCTGTCCGTTTACAGTGCTGTTTACTCTCATGAAAGACCAAACACTGTAGTGTCTTTGCGCTTGCCCCTAGCTTACATTTGTGTTGAAATTCAAAGACGTCAGCTGGACGATTCCCAGCGTTTGGCGTTAAAACCGGGAAGGGTGAAGAAGAAGAAGAAGGCGTTACAACTGTTTTGTAACATTTGTTTGGTCTGGGTTTTTTTTTTTATCGTACAGCCGTCAGGTGCAAAATCACAAACCAGCACACATTTTGCTCTCACGGTATTTTACCTTAAGTTGATTTTATGTTCGAGTACATGGCTGGCTAAACGCTTTGTGAATTGAGAGTCAGCTGTGGTTTCAATAGTTGTATTGCACCATTAACACATGTACAAAATAGTCAAGTTCCTCCAGAAGAAAACAAGCTAGCAGCTTATAAAATGATGTGACGAGTTAAAGTCAAAACTAACCCTTTGGCTGTCGGTAGCGGGTTTTGTCGCGATGATTCCTGTCGGACTGTCGGAATCATCGCGACAAAAACCGCTACCGACAGCCAAAGGGTTAAGACTACTCTCATTTCACAACATTTCATGGCCAAATCTCAAATCACTAGCTAGTCGTTTCAGCCACTGTTTCTCGTACAATGATGTTTGACGTGCCGTGTGTGTTGCCGTGTGTTTCAGGGACAGCAAGATCTCGCAGCTGCTGAGGGACTCTCTGGGCAACGTCACGTGCCGCACGTGCATGCTGGCGCACGTGAGCTCCGCCGTGCCGCACTACAATGAGACGCTGCAGGTCATTCAGCTAGCCGCGCGCATCCACAGGATGAAGAGACGACGCACAAAGGTCAGTCGCCTTGGCCTGACCCCTCACATGCCAGCAAGAGGCATAGATCCGCATGAGCCCCCGCAGATGCGGGGGCTCATGAGGATCTGTGCCTCTTGTATTTCAGTATCAGCCGTTTTCGCAGAGAGAAGGAAACGTGGCCAGCTATCGTTTGCATACATATTAAGTGTGTGTAGCTTGTCATTGTTAAGATTGTCTCTTTTGTTTGAACTTTTTGTGTTTTATTTTTTTCATTGCGTGAGTATGTCCCTCGGAGTGAAGTGAAGTGTTCATGCCTGCGGTTTGTCAGCAAACAATTTAGCGTCATCCTTATACTGATTATTTCCTATCTGCGATGGCCTGTACTTTATCCGTTCTTGTGTGGTCAAATTATCTTGAGTCTTTTTATTTTAACAAATCTGTATTTTTCACAGACGCGTGAGAAAACCCAGAGAGTGTTGTAGTGAGCTTGGCGTTGTAATTAGCCTTAGCTGTCTGCAAGGTGCATAGATTCCCATGAGCTCCTGCAACTGCCTCATGCGAATCTATGTCTCTCAAGACGACGACTGCAAGAGGCATAGGTTATCACGAGCCGCTACAGTTGCAGAGGCTTGTGCGAATCTATTTCTCATGCAGAGGAAAAAATCGATGTCTGCAAGAGGCATAGATTCTCATGAGCCCCTGCAGTTGCAGGGGCTCATGAGAATCTATCCCTCTTGCAGAGGAAACAATCTATTGTCTCTTTCTTGTGACGATTTCTACCTGATGTTTCCAAGGAGTTGTTGTAAGCGCCGGTCTGTTGTGTGTTTCAGTTTTCGAGCACGAGTTCCGAGGACAGCTCGACGGACGAGAGCGCCAAGTTCCGCCGTCCGTACCGCGGGCTGAGGATGGGCACGTTGCGGGAGGACGTCCTGTACTCCTCCTCCCACTCCGACCCCGACTACACCTCCAGCAGCGAGCAGTCCTGCGACACCGTCATCTACATGGGGGCTAACGGACAGTCGCTCAGTGACCGCGAACTGACGGACAACGAGGGGCCGCCCCGCCACGTGCCGCGCACCAACCCCCGACTCCCGCGCAGACCCTCAGGGTCAAGGTCGTCAGGCGAGGACTCGGACAGCGGGCGGAGCCGGGCGTCAGAAGGGCGCTACGCCATCCCCCCTCACCGCGGACTGGCCATGCGGGCGGGCACCCCGGTACAGGCAGGATCGCCAGCGGCTGTGGCGCGCGTGCAGCCTGTTCCCCACGTCATGTCTGCCCCCGGGTCACCCAGCCCCGCCCACGTCAAGATGGCGCACCGACTGACTCTGCAAAGTAAGGGCGCCGTGCCCAAGACGTCAGCTGGAGAATGGACGGACAAGGGGGCCAAGCACAGAGTCAAGGACCACCCGCCCATCCAGGGGGAACAGTGGGTGGACGGACCGGGAGCCGCTATATACCCGGAGAGCAAGAAGGCGGCAGAGCAGTGGGTGGATGGACCGTCGGCATTCGTGGTACAGAGCGAGTCGGCCCCACCCCAGCAGCATACGGCCCCCCAGTCACCCTCACACCGCGGGGACACTGCGCGCCGCATGAAGAACCGCAAGGTGGACGCCGAGGAGCAGTGGGTGGATGGACCGCGCGAGATGATGGCCAGCACTACAGGCTCAGCTCCTGGAGGTTCCACCCCGCTACACACGAGCAGCAAGCCCGAGGCGGGTAAGGTACAGACGGTGCAAGCCAACAAGCTGTCAGTGGCCGTGTCGGACAAGGCGTTAAAACAGGCGCTCATCAAACACCTGGAGCGGGAGCGCCCTGACAGCACCATCTCCATCGACAGTAACGTCTCCACCATGGCGGAGGCGGCCGATTCCCGCCCAACCAGCATGGTTATCAGCGGAGAAGGCAGTAAGATGGTGGAAGACCGCCGCCTGGCCGGGGACGGGGTCAGCATGGTGGATCCTCGGGAGCTCGAGGCGCGTGACGTACACACCGTGGACACGGCCTCGCCCTCGCACCACCGGAAGCACCACGTGGGCAAGAAGCTGCAAGCGGCACTGGCCTCCCCCAAACTCTCGCCCAAAGCCAGTCCGTCGTGCAGCAGGAAGGTTGGTACTGACAGTAAAGTGTCCCGCCTGCAGAAGTCTGACCTGCCCGGCTCCGCCAGCCCCACCCACCGTGTGGTGCAGTGGATCAAGTCAGTGTCGACGTCAGACGCGGCGATGTCGGCAAGCTCGTCTCCAGCGGTAGTGGGGGAGGGCCTTGCCGCCATCGCCGAGGGTGTGGGTAGCGACGTGGTGATGGCGGACGCCGAGACCAACACGGAACACGACTCGGACTTTGAACGCATGGCGGATCTGGAGGATTCGCCTCCGCCCCCGTCACGCTGCGGAGAGGACACGGTCATGTGCACTATAGTCGACACGAGTTTTGACAGCAGCGTGGACACGCATGATCGAAGCGGGGACAGTCGGCGTGAGTCTCTGTACGAGCTGACGGTGGAGGAACAACTAGAGAACCTGGCGTCACGCAAGGACAGCTCGCTGCTAGCCAAGGACGTGGATGACGAGACGTTCAGCAGCTTGTCGTGCAGCGCGCGGGAGGCGGACGACACAGACAAGGAAGAGTCAGTACTGGTCACCAACAGTAAAGTGCTGACGGAGGGCAGACAGAGCGACAAACTGGCGCGACATCTAGCGGCTCACGAGCCGTCGCCCTCACGCGCTGTAGACTGTGGCCTCCTGCCTGACCTCTCCAAACCTCTGTTGTCACGGAAACCAGACGGCGCCTCCAACCCCCACCTCAATCGCGAGTTTTGTGAGGAGGACGTTGTGTCTAAGGACCACTTGAGACTAGGCAGTGAGACGTATGTAGGCGCGCACTACGCCTCTGTGTGTCACGCTGACGCACCGGAAGTGTACGCCACGTCTCAGGGGCTGTACAACAAGGACGTACTAGGGGCGTGTGACGACCCTGATTCCCCCACCCTCCCCAGCAAAGGCAGCAAGTTCGCCATCCGCTCCAAACCGCCACTGCCTCAGAAACCATCGTCATCGTCATCAGCCTCGTCCTCACCCAAGGCCGGCGTGCTGGCCAAACCCAGCCTGTCCTCATCCTGCTCCTCATCCGGGCCTTCTGCCGGGTCTTCCGCCACCTCTACCCCCAAGTCGACGTCCTGCTCCAGCAAGGACTCGCCACAGCCGCACAAGCAAACCTCGCCCAAGGGCTCGGCACTACCCGTCTTCTCCACGCCGCACGCCGGCCGCAAGGACAAGGACAAGGGGAAAGGCAAAGACAAGAGCAGCAGCTCCTCCAGCCTCGCTTCCTCCCCGGCCACCGTGGGCAAGAACGGCGCACAGAAGGTTAACGGCAAGGCGCAGACCAGCAAACTGCCGCTGTTCAACACGTCACGAGGCTCGCCCGTCACCACGACGAAAGAGAGCAAGCTGCGGAAGAAGGAGAAGGAGAACGGCAAGAGCGGGCGGCCGTGCGTCAACGGCAAGTACGTGGAGGTGGCCGCGCACCATCACCATAAGCGCGGAGCCAACAACGACAGCGACTCGGGTAACGACAGCGGCATCGTGGCGCACGAGAAGCGGCTGTTGTCGCCCTACGCCACCGTCACCAAGCCGAGGACCCCCAGCCACTCCAGCTCCGGACACGGCAGTGACAACAGCAGCACCATCAGTACCGAGGTACGCACACTCTCTGTTTGGTTTGGTGTTTGGACTGTATGTTTGCGTGTGATTTTGTTGTGCGGTAAATGTTTCACTCGACTGTGACGTATGTGCTGTTTTGTTCTTAACCCCTCTACCCCCGAGAGAGACGGATCAGCCATGATAATTCAAGGGTAGTGCCAGATTAGCTTGGCGCCATCAGGCGCCAAGCTAATCTGGCACTACCCTTGAATTATCATGGCTGAACTTCCTCCTGCAGCTGGCACTTAGTCATTAGCTGACATCTCAACAATTTTGGAAAAAATGTGGCCTTGCAGTTGATGCATCGTATAGGCCTGTGACTTGTTTTGATCTGATGGAAATTGCTGTACATACTTTTATGCATTTTGCAAAGCAATAAACTATTTAAACCACGGGCTAGCCTGTTAAGTGGAATGCATTGATTGTCATGTGGACTGGCATTTTGGATCGTACGTCTTTTGGGCCGTAAGGTCCAAAACCACAGACCAACCCACTTTTGTCAAACGCTGCGCCACTCGCTTGCCGACACATTCGATCACGTTTCTGTTTTTTCTTGTTTTTACCGTAAACTTCTAACATGTGTGAAATAAAATTTGACCTTTGACGTGACGCCCACGAACGGTATTTCATCTGGATCTCTGCGCTGTTCTGTCATTTTACCAGCAAGCACATTTCGCCTTCTCCCTGCAGGTGCACTCGCAGCCCAGCAGCAAGGGAGACAAGCTGCACGGGGGAACAAGCAGCGGCTACGAGAGCATGTTGAGAGAGAGTGAGGGCACTGCGTCGTCGGACGATCACGAGGACAGCGGATCGGAAAACTCCGACAGGAAGAAAGGCAACAAACGGAAAGGTACCGGCTCATTTTGTTTGTTCATGTAACTTGTTGTTGGTTTGTTGGTTGGGTGGGTGGGTGGCCGCGTGGATTTATTACAAAATAACCTGAAACAAACTTTGTAGTATGAAAGTGTTCAGTACTACCCCATAAAGCGCGGACATGCTGCGTTCAACCATGATAGTTTAAGGGTGGTGTCGGAATAGCTTGGCGCCTGTAGGCGCCAAGCTATTACGACACCACCCTTAAACTATCATGGCCAGTCTGTGACGTTCTCCGATGTCTAAACAAAATTGACAATTTCATCCTCATGATGTATTGAACTAACTTGAAGGGGAACCACCGTGCGTTGAACAGGCCGATGAAGAGTTAGTTCCCCTGACCCTCTCCCTTTTAAAAAAAAAATTCACCGACACTGACTAGCCAGCCCACGACAAAGCGTAGCGCACAGGGCACTACCCACGCGCCAAGCTTATCGTACACTGCCCTTGAACTATTATAACCGACCCATTTCCTGCTGTGAAATACCAGATTAAAGGAATAGTAGCTCCACATTTAAATACTGACTTTGACATTTTGACTCCCTTCTTCATCACACACGCCCGTCACTGTTACAGGAACCAAGAGAAGTCGCTCCGCCCCTGCCCGATCCTCCGAGTCTCCTGGCAGCAACGGCGGCGGATCCAACGGGGGGCGCACGTGGATAGAGACGCGACACGGTCACAAGGGCAAGGAGGACCCGCTGGAGCTGAAAAAGTATGACGTCGATGACGTGGAGCGACTGCAGCGCCGCCGTCAGGAGGAAGGAGAGGTGAGGGGGTTAGGCAGTTGTAACGTGAGCTGGTCTGTGCTTTTGGACCTTACGGCTTTCAGCCATAAGGTCCAAAATCACAGACCAGCTGACAGTAATAATTTGTGTGAAGTCAGCGGGTTGGTTCGATGCTCTGCGGGATAATTTTGTACATTTTGCTATGGCTGGACAGGCAGAGAGATGGGTGTTGGATGGATGGATAAGTTGGTGTTGGTGCGCGTGCGAGACGCACAGAGTTTAAACGCCGAGTTTTTCTCTATCGGCTTCAATCGTCTCTTTTTGATTACAGTGTGTTGTTGCATTCGAAGTAGTACTAAGAAGACGTCCATTTGGTTTAATATGAATGTGCTCGATCTTGATTGTGTACCCTGCGGTCTTTGACCGTAAGGTTCAAAATGTCATTCCAGCACACTAATTCTGACCATGCCTATAAATGTATGTTACATGTATGTCTTGTTGCCATGTCGCAGGGCCGGCCTGGAGAACGCAATGGTGTGCGAGGGAAAGACAGCCAAGGGAAGCAATCCATGTCTGACGACGCCTCCAAGCCGGAAATCATCGACGCCAAGGATCGCATCTCCATTGAGCGCAGCGGCTGGGGTTTCGACTGCAAGTTCCTCATGTGTTTCTGCAAGTCACGAAATTCCCGGGGCACGGACGTGTGACCATAGTTTACTCTAGAAACACTTGGAAGAAGCCTACACAGCTACCGAGGTACTAATGGCGAACCAGAGTTTACCCCAGATGGATTTTCGATGTTCAAAGATTGGACGGAGGAAGTCAGATCGACGTAGACTGAACGTCGATATTGACTCTGCTCCTTTCGTCTGTGGATGGAAGTGAACTCGATTTATATCCGCAAGAGGCATAGATTCTCATGAGCCCCTGCAGCTGCAGGGGCTCATGAGAATCTATGCCTCTTGCAGATTGAACTGGACTAGCAGCACGAGAGACTGCCTCTTGTGTCATTCAGGGAATCAGAGGAATGACCAAAGTTTTCTCTGAAAGTTTCGGGTCACACCGTGCCCCGTGATAGAACGTTTACGTGGATCACAGTTGAGTCTCTATGGACTGGGAACATTTCGAATGACGTCGTGTGTTCAGACCTCATGCACGCACTCCAGCTTGAGCTGGCCGGGGTCAGAATGCAACACACTTTGGAAAGCCTCAGGCACGGTCCTACGGACACTGTCAGTCTTTTCGCCATGTTTTTGTGTGTGTGTGTGTGTGTGTGTGTGTGTGTGTGTGTGTGTGTGTGTGTGTATGTGTGAATGCAAAACTGACTGAACAGACAAGACAGACTACAGACATAATTATATGTGTCTGTCTCAGTCATCACAAGAGAAAAGAAGAAGCAGATCCTTGGTCGCGTGGTTTCGTAATCTTCTACAAGTTTACAGGATCAAAGAGTTGTAGACTTTGTGATTGCCAGCAGTGATTCGTCGAAGCAATATTTCGAGAGACTGCTAGACACGGATCTTTTGGTATCTTGCTGTAAAATGTTACCAAAGAAAGGGTGCCTCCTTCACCTACAACAACTGCTGGGTTTCGAACAATGTCTGGCTTTGTGTACAGCGAATCACACCGCCCTCTATTGGCCAGACCTTCGCTAAATGACGTACTTGGTGTAAAGCAACTCTCCCTTTGTCCAGATAGTGGGCTTGTGTCTTTGTGTCAAACTTTCTCCTACCGCTTCTCTACAGCCACGTTGGCCTTAACCTCCTCCAAACGCACTATTTCCCAGTAAGCAAAATTTTCTTGGACCGACATCAGCCGTAGCTGGCTCGCGCCAATTTTGCTTACTGGGATGGCTGTCGGAGTATGAAGAATAAAGTAAGAGAGTGCTCTCTGTTGTGTACTTCAGCCAAAAGCGGCGTGCAAATGTGTGGGGATCTGTGATTTGGGACCTTACGGCTTTACGCCGCGAGGTCTGGAATCACAGGCAAACACACATGCTCATACTGGGTGGGTATGTTAGCTGAATTGAGCGTGGTATATGCCAGGCGATGCCACCTAATGAGCGTGGTATATCAGACGATGTCACCTTTTATGATCTCCCGATTGTCAGTCTCATTGGCTGCACAGCGCAGACTTGAATTAGATGTAAAGTGATCTAGGGTCCGTCGCTACCTCAGCACATACGTATTTCATTGCTGCTTCGGGGTTAGCCACCCTTGTCACCGAGCTGCGTCATACGGCACTTGGTCCCGTAATCTCCTTCACTTAGCACCTTCCCCGACCGAGATGCCAGTCTTTTCCCCAAACCAACAGACTCTGACCAATCTGCCAGCCAAACCCTGCTGACTTCTGCTTGGTCTAGACTGGCGCGACCAGACGACAGTTAATCCTTAAGTGTGTGCTGGTCTATGATTTTGGACCTTACGGCTGTAGGCCGTAAGGTCCAAAATCGCAGACCAGCACGCAAAAATATATTGGATTTCCCCACCTTTTTCCCATGTCCATCCTTCAATTTTTTTGTTTTCACTGTCCCCGCCATTATATAAATAAACCTCAAAACCACGAATTTATAAAGCTGTCCAGTTGGAGTCTCAACTTCCCCCCTCCGAATGTTCCGTTTTGTCTTGTAGACCGACGGGAACGCTTATATAGAATTACCGATATAACCAAAGAACTCTGTATGCACGACTTTTGACTTGCTGAATAAATTATCTCACACCAAATAAATTGTTCTTTATAACTTCCCTGTAAACAACGGTTGAAGACATTTTCACGACCACCTCCCAGTGTGTCGAAAAACTTGCAATACCTTAATACCTAAACTACAAAAAGGCATAGATCCTCATGAGCACCATGTATGCCGCAGGGGTTCTTGCGGATCTGTAACTTGTGTTGGCTGCATTTAGATCAGCCATCTACGAGGAAAAGGGTTATTGAGCGTTCGTTCTGCCAAGAAAATGCGGTGGCTGAAATGAATTCCTAGCGACTTCGTCGCGTCGTCGCGTCACGGCCAAGTTTTGAATCGGATAGAAAGAAGCCTGATGTAAAATTGTGCGCTGGTCTGTGATTTTGGACCTTACGGCTGGAAGCCGTAAGGTCCAAAACCACAGACCAGCGCACAGACCCGAGTTTGTATATGCAATTCTTTGTCTCACCCTAAGCAAAGTCGCTCATTGCATCAATAATTTCAAACGAGTGCAAACATTTTTCACACTGCTGCTGGCTAATCTTATTTATTTTGTACAAAAAAAAAAATAAAAAATTTAATTGACACACTTTTGCTGTGTGCGGAAAAGATGCAATTCATGCATGAATCTTGTAAACTTTGTGGCGTCAAACTTACCTGTGCATTTTTGTACTGTTGTATATAATTATATTGAATGCCATTAGCGGAACGATGAGACAGATACTACGTAACTTAAAGGGATATATTTTTTACACTGTCTTGTACGTTGGAAATTAATTTGTAATTCGGCTACACGGATCGGTAGCGTTGCCTACGTTTTTGGCCATGCACCATTATGAATATAACTTTTTGCGTCTTGTGAACAGAGTGTACACTTCTTTTCTTTTCTTTTTTTAACCCCAGAAACTTATCATAACCTAGTTACCCCAGTTTTCATGGGGTCGTCTGTAACTGCACGTTTGGAGCGTACTCCACCCATCTGCGAGACGCGTAGATCCTCATGAGCACCCGCAGTTGCCGGGGCTCATGAGAATCTATGCTCTATACTCTTTGCTTGATTGATTGGGTGTGAATTATAAGATGGTGTCGCGAATCATGCCATACAAAGGGGAGAAAATAGTGCGCTATTCTGAGAATTTTGATGTTACGGTGTCAGGCCGTAGGTTCAGTTTCACAGACCAGTTCACCATTTTAAACTGTAACCCCTTAACTCCAGGGGGCAAGGAGAACGCCACCCATCTGCAAGAGACATAAATCCCACTGAGCCCCCGCAGTCGCGGGGGCTCATGAGGGTTTATGCCTCTTGTCAGTCCTGTGCTCTTTACGCCTGCTTTTGTCCCATTTGCGTCTGTGTTCCTCACGCGAATGTCGGCCAGTGAAATTCGTGATCTCTAGCAGTGAAGATAGTGTACATTATTCATTGTGAGTGATTCAAGATTTTTTTTTTGCGTTGAAAGCCATGTTTGATAGCGGGAAAGGGGTTGTGTCTGTCTACAATACCCCACGTCAATACTAAAGAAACTTACCGTCATGATTTTGCACAGCTTTATAATTACAGGTTGAATGAATGAAATTTGAAAGAGAAATAATCAAAATTGTTCTTTTTCTGAATTCTCTATAGCCGTAGTAAGTTTACGTGCAAAGAAGTGCACTTGTGACTTATCGAATCGACTAGCTAGCGTTGTCATTGTTTTGAAATTTACTTATTCGGGTTTTTTGTTTTGTTTTGTTTTGTGTTTTTTTCTTCTTCTTCTTCTTCTTCTTTTTTCTTTGTACACGTTTGAAGAAGGAATGGTGAGGGTGATAGTGTACAAAATCGGGACTTCCAAAAGTTGTATGACTTGCTTTCGTGTATCATAAACAAGTTTTCTTTCAGATGAATAAACTTGCTCGCTGTAAATGGTAAACAGGCCTTTAGTCGACTCTTTCGTGTGTCGGACTCCAGCAAAGAAACTACGAAATGAAACCTGTGTACAGTTTCTTCATTTTTCCTTCAGACTTGAGAGGCGGAAGATTCTCGTGAGCCCCTGCGACAGCAGGGGCTCGTGAGAATCTTGCGCCTCTCACTAAGCAAGCGCGGCTCCAGCAGTTCCTACAGAGTTGGCAGTCAATCAGTGTTGATTGATGATATGTGTGTGAGTATTCACTCAGGTTTTCAGTCTGTATAGCAATGTCCCCATGAAGCAAAGGTCCATCGGTCCGACTTCGGCCACAGTGGGCCCGCTGTGCGCGGGCCCACTGCGGCCGAAGTCAGACCGATGGACTTTTTGCGTAGTGGGTTAGTCCTTGATTGAGCTTGGGAGACTAGTGTGTAAAAGTCAAGTGGTACCCGTTGTCGTGTCCAGTACTTAGAACGTGCTAGAACTCTGTGTGTACTTATTACTTATTAGAGCGATGTACAATTTCATGTATGATATACTAATAAACATTACTGTGCAACATAATAAACAACTGAAATCTGACAATGCTTGGTTGAGTCTTGAATTTGTCTTTGAGCGGTGTGATGGAGTTTGTCTGGAGAAAATGAAGCGACAACGCCAAATTATTCCGAGACATTCACATGCACAGGAACGAAATTTAAACTAATACTGGAAACAAATACAATGAAAATGGAGACACGCTTGGCATTGTACGCACGCATACTGTATGCCTACACGCATAAACTCGGAGACACCGACGCGCGCACACACACATGCACAACTCACCAGTACTCGGGACATTTTGATACGCAGAGCAGCAGGCCGAAAAGGTGTGTGTTGTGCGTGTGTATGTGTGTGTGAGAGACTATGCCGTACCAGTTCCAGAGATGGATAGACCACGATAATTCAAGGGTAGTGTCAGATTAGCTTGGGCGCCAAGTCACCAAAAGCAGCAAAACCCTCCGTGTTATTATGCACCTGATGCAAACCTCCCCACGGTTCACATCCCCATGATCCACACCTCCCCGGGGTTCACATCCCCATGATCCTCACATCCCCATGATACACACCTCCCCGGGGTTCACATCCCCGTGATCCACACCTCCCCACGGTTCACATCTCCATGATCCACACCTCCCCATGGTTCACATCCCCTTGATTCACCCTTCCCCACGGTCCACATCCCCATGATCCATACCTCCCCGTGGTTCACATCCTCATGATCCATACCTCCCCGTGGTTCACATCCCAATGATCCACACCTCCCCGGGGTTCACATCCCCATGATCCATACCTCCCGGGGTTCACCCCTCAACCCTGGGCCATACCTCCCCACGGTATTCATATTATGCCAAAGAACGCCTTAAATAAATATAGCGTAGGTGCAGATGCACTTTGTGATGAGTTGGTATGTATTTGAAAATACACTTGTCGTTTTTCAACGTTAGGCTTGATATGTGTGAAACGTTTCGTCACGCAAAAGCAAGTTTTTGTTGTAACTTATTCCTGGGTGTCATGGCGGCTTGCATTGTTGTGTGCAGGCGATTACAAAAATGGACTAATCTGAGCTGTTTTCTAGCGATAAAGGCTCCGTTCTTGTGTTGAGACTTGTTTGCAGTGATGGGGACATACTTCAAACAGAGCAGCAAACACGGTGAGCTGCATTCTCTTCTAACACCCTTGTGCACGGCACGCAGCCACCGGTACTCGGGTACACGTAGTATATACTAGTATACACTTGTAGCTGCATGCATTCCCCCCCCCCCCCCCCCCCAAATGCCCCCCTCTTAACAAACAGTCAAATATGATAGTCCCTCATACTAATATTAGTGAGTAGGGACAGTAAGCCAGATTCAAGCTGCATGCACACGTGGTGTTAGACTTATTGGGGACGCAAGCACGGCCATCTATGTGCAGGAGATGGATCACTCAACTCATGATAGTTCAAGGGCAGCTCCTGAGTACTTTGACCTTAAGTGGACCCTTTAACTGTCACTATCGATAGTTTTGGGAAGTTCAAAGATAGTGTCTTTTTAGCTTGGTGCGCAGAATGCCGATCTGACCCCTCCGCTTCAACCCATGCACCCGTTGTTTCACTTATAGCTGCGAAAGATTTAAAAACGGTAGATGTGCACACAGAACAACGTGCCTCAAATGAAAATGTTACCTGGCAACTTTTGATTTCAGGGGTGTCGCGTTCACAGGGTTGTAACGTATACGAAACTCAACGGAAAAGTATGCAATTTGCTGCACTGTTAAGACAAATGCGTAATCGTTTATTTGGTGCAATCACAGTTTAAAAATCTTCAGGCATTAAAGAAATAATTATCGTCTGCAAAACGAAGTAAAGTTTCTTTTGATGAGTGGTGTATATGCCTAATACAGCTGTGTGTGTGCATTATTATATTATATTGAGCAGCATTTTGCTTGATATAGTGCGGCAGATGTGATTACGCGACTCGAATCAAAATGTCCGAGTCGAAGACGAGGACATTAATTGATTCGAGTCAAGTAATCACATCTGTCTGTTTATCGGCACTATATCAAGCAAAATGTTGCTCAATATAATGTATGTACCCAGTCCAAAACAAAACTTTACTAGAGTCCTTCCGATTACCCCCATTGGTGGTGAAGTGGTCAATTTCGCTATATTTGGATATAAATGAACTACCCAGCTTGACACTACTAACCAAAATGTACTCCACGCAAATCCACCAAGGCGAACATCTAAACAGTG
This sequence comes from Semisulcospira habei, assembly GCA_036245525.1. NCBI lineage: Eukaryota > Metazoa > Mollusca > Gastropoda > Semisulcospiridae > Semisulcospira > Semisulcospira habei. The sequence goes on along the minus strand of BTPG01000004.1, from coordinate 51,493,560 downwards.
CAAATGTGTTCCTCTGAGTTTCCACTTATTTTTAGAACTAAATAAACTCAGCGTGAATCTTCACAACATGATTCCAAAAAAATATCTCAATGGAATAGGGACAGCACACATCCATACTGGGTAGATTTACGCCCAGTGTCAGTAGACTTTCGCTGGATATTTTCACGGTTTTTTTTTTTTCTTTCTTCATATTTGCGCTAAAACATACTGAAACTTACCCCTTGAGCGCCACTGTGTGTACTACACGTACTAGAACAATCACGTCACCACAAAACTCTTTAACGTCACAATCTAGGGCCCGCATAGTCTGAAGTTTACGTCAGACTTTTCTGAAATGTTGCGGCAAAGTTTACATGCTCATAGGCTGAAGGGAACTTTACCTTCCGACACTAAATGTATGCTTCAAACATACAGAACCCAGCAAATCTGACACTGCTGAACATGTTTCATCGTGCAAACTCCCTCTGGCACCGCGCCTCCGATGTTGGAGAAAACAAGCGGAAAAGCTGCCTTAGATGCGACCACAGACATTAATAATTATGTCTATTTATGAACCTGGGTGTGATACTTCCGATGTGTACTATAATTTTGTCCAAATGGTGACCCTGTTGTGTGCCACTTTTTTGGACTGTCGACTGACAGCGCGGAGATACGTTTGCCATTTTGTGTAGACATCAGCGCTTTCTAGAATCGTCCGTGTTGTTAATCCATTCTACCCCAGACACACCACAGCAAGATAAGGCTCGATCATGATAGTTCAAGGGAGATGACAGAATAGCTTGGCGCCTATGGGCGCCAAGCTATCCTGGCATCACCCTTGAACTATCATGGTCGATCTGTGTCCTGCACTAGAGTGCAGTCTTCAGAGGACAACGGCACAATTTGGGGATTTCGGTGTTGGGGTAGAATGAGTTAAGTGAAGTCTACTTGTAATTAGAACACGGATAATGGCGGAAAATGCCGACAGGTTTGTTTATTTAGCCCTTTTCTAAGGTCACTATCACTAGCGGACATCAGTGTCGTCAATCTCAATAATGTGGCGATTCGATTCGAGTCAGTGTTTGCTGCTGCCTATTCTCCGTTTATGTGTATGTATGGGAAAGTAATTTCGAGCGTGCGTACACACTAAGAAGTATTTCATTACTAGTGAGCATAAGGAGCTTGCTAATGTGACAGTATGCGCATACTATAGCGTTTTTGCATTGCGGACAGACAAGTATCAAGATTGAGTCTTTCTGGTCTGCAAGGGATTACTGATATGGGAAGGAAAGCATATCGAGCAAGCTCATACATATTAATTTGCTTTGTTATACAATATAGTATCAGTACATGTGTCAAAGAAGGAGAAATTTCATGGAGTGGGTACATAGAGCAATAATTTGATGTGTGTGAGGATGTACTGAGAAGCAAGCTGCGGTTCACATGAACAAAACTGCAGCAGTACGTCACAGCAATATTTCGAGAGACTGCGAGACTGCATACGTCACACACATCAAACATTGACCTAGCACTGACGTAGGGCCTAAGTATTACTCACTACACGGCCATTTCTACTCGTGATAATAATGATTAGTAGTAACTTAGTAACTAGTCACGTGGTAGCGATGCGTGAGCTGTGATTGGCTGCAAATTACTACTAGGCGTAAATATCTACGCCTTGTAGTAATCCTATTACACCTCCTAGTGCACCTCCTGCCGCTGACCAAAAGAGTTCGTGACAAAGCAAGGGAAGCAAATCCCTACGTGGAGCATGTGCAAAAGCAAAAGTATTGCCTCCCTTTTAGTTATATCTGCCTGCAAGATTGTCACCGTTCTGTCTCAGTTTCGACAAAACGAAGTTAACACATTCAACCCCAGGACCGAAATCTTCAAATTTTGACGTTGCCCTCTGAAGGACTGTATTACAATTCTAGAGACAGATCGAGCATGATAGTTCAAAGGTGGTGCCAGAATAGCTTGGCGCCAATGGGCGCCAAGCTATTCTGACACCACCTTTGAACTATCAATGATGCTCGATCCATGTCTTGCTGTGGTGTGTCGGGCCTGAATGAGTTAAACATGGAAAGCGAATACCATGGCGGCTATTGCTGTTGCTACTTGATGTTGTTCACTCAGTGGAATTGCTAATTATTGTATTCCAATTAGCCGCCAAAAGACAAAGCGCTGCCTTTTACTAATTAGGCCAATGTTTATGGTGCCGACTCGACCCTCTGTGGCACAATTTCAGAAATACTGGCGTGCAAACTTTCAGCTTGCTTATTTATTATGCACTTTGTGCCCTGACGCATGTCTTAATTATTAATTAATTCTATGGGTATCGACTTTTTCACGTCTTAAGTCAAGCGGGTTGCAATTTAGTTAGTTATTTGGGTTGTAACGCCGAACACGGTTGCAATATAGACCGAGTCATCCTTACCCCAGTAGCACAACGTGTTCAGGCCCACGACGGCCACAGTGGGCCCGAGGATCTTATGCACGCACATAGCAAGCGGCAGTTACACTTAAACGTAATAACTCGATACTATGCAATCATGCACTACATTTGAGCTTTAATTGTGGTCCGGTTCAATGGCGGCGAAATGAAAAAGTTTCATAGAAGCATGGAGGCCAGTTGCCGCACGAGCGCTCTTGAGCGATTAGTAGTAGTAGTAGTAGTAGTAGGCCTAGTAGTAGTATCTGAGCCCTGTGCAAGCCACTTAGCAAGGTGTCCTCTATAGCGAGGCACGTTGCTTGGTGAATTGTTGATGCTTGCCCATGCAACCGATCCCTGTACCTTTGAAGACTTGCGACAGAATAAAATATAGGCCTAAATTAAACAAATTGCACACGTAACTTTTCAGTACCGCTGTTGCTTGAAAGTATCCGAGAGAAGGTTTGTCCTTGATAAATGTTCTGCATGCCTCTATGGTGTAGCAGAAGGCGAAGCGGATCAGTTACCTCGGGGGGAAGGAGGGGGAAGGGAGGTTTCCAACATTTTGTTTGGGACCTTCAACCTCAAAGGGCTCCACGACACTGGACCTTGCTTTCAGGGGCCGAAAAATCGAAAAGCGGGGGCGGGTGCGGGGGTGGGGGGGGGGGGTCGTGGATTAGTGGAAGGCGCGTGCGTGTTGTATAAACTCGCCAAGATATTAAACGTAGGGGAAGGGGAGAGGGGGTACAAACACCCCGAAAAGAATTTTGGGTCGGAGGGGAGGGGGGGGGGAGGGGCCTCCCTCCACACAGAGCCGCCCCTGTGTAGTACAGTTCGATTATTAGATTCTCAACGTCAATCATTGTTTGTGCTGATATGTGATTTTGGACCTTACGGCGTAATCCAAATCACAGACCAGCACACGCACCTAGTTCATGGTTTCCTTGACAACCACCAAACGTCGGTCCTCTGCGTGCACAAGCGACATGCCGAACGAGACGGTAAACAGTGTGGGATTTTCCTCACTAATTGCAAGCTGCGGGAGATGGATGGACCATGACAGCTCAAGTGCGCTGCGTATACGGTAGAACTGTTTTGCAACCACCTTTTTTCTTTTCAAGAAAAAAAGTGGTTTGAAAAGACAAGCGCTCGCTCAAGAGATGTCTTGAAAGCCAAAAAATGTCACCTGTTATTAAAGACAATCATTTAGGTGGCTACAGTCACAGCTACAGCCACAGTCACAGCTACAGCCACCTAAATGATGGTCTTTAGTGACAGGTGATCGCTAGTAAGGGTGGTCGCTCAAAGGTTCTGCTTTATTTCTTTGATCCATCACTTGCATGTCGGAGTTCAAATGTAAGGGCTATGTCGCATATTAGTCACTAATGTAAACTCTTGGACGCATCCATCCTTGAATCTCCAGACCCTCACCCTGCCGTCGTTGAAGGACACAGTAAACCGGGACTCGTCAGTAAACAGAACCTGAGTCCACTGGAGTCTGTTCCACCTCACATGTTGACGACACCAGGCAACCCGGGCTCTACGATGAGCTGGAGTGAGGGGTATTCTCACTGCTGCTCTGCGTGAAGCCAGGCCAATCTCGCGCAGACGTCGGCAGACTGTGCTTCTGATGACGTTAACATAATAATACCGTTATTATATAGGCGCTTTTTCTCAATTTTGGGGAAATCGACTCAAAGCGCCGCGCCTGAAACCCAACACACACACTCACGAAACAGACACGGATTTACGCCATTTAAGACAAACACAGTACAAGACAAACGACGGGCCAGTCAGCTACTGAAGTTACAGAGATTTTTGATCGCTTGTATTTGAAATTTGTAAAGTGGCCTGAGACCGGTACCAAAGTGTGGGGGGTGGGGGATGGGGGGGGGGGGTGGAAGAACCGGAGTACCCGTAGAAAGAACCCCCGACGGTCCGCCCGAATTAACGGTGACACTTACCAGAGGAGAAAAGTCCAACGCCGGAACCCGGTATCGAACCACGCACCTTTGGCATTGGTGGCAGGCGCCTTAACCACTGCGCCATCAGTTGACGTGGCAGAGTGGTTGACGTGACAGTTCGGTCGCGCAGAACCGCCACAGAGAGGTATCTGTCCTCCCTTCTGCTGGTGCAGCGCGGGCGTCCTGAGCAGGGTCGTCGTTCTGCCCTTCTAGTTTCTTAGAATCGTGCCAGCAGATCACTGAATGGGACACCCCCCAAGACGTCTCCCAACTTCTCGCCCGGAAATTCCATCCTGCAGCCATGCTAGCGCCCGGCCTTGGTCTACTGGCTTTAGGCTTCGTCGTGGTCACGGTGGCATGGTTAGGAAAATGACAATTAGGCCTAGTGTACCGGTATTTGTAACGAAACAGAGGTGTTCAGTGTTCACGACCGACCCCTTTAGCACGTGCATCACGACTTTACCCAGTTTTCCCACCTGCCTGCCTTTGGTACGCTTGCCAATATCGCACAGCTTTTCACAAAAAAAAACTGACGATGTTTCACGTGCATTTGACACTTTTGTGGAAAGTGATGAATTGTTGTCTATTGTTCCCTGTACAGTGGACTGTCTATGGTCAACTTTTGACCCATTTGGATCGATTGAGTGATTGTACATTGCTTAACGTCCCGTCAGCAAAAAGGCTTTCTCAGGACGTGCCTGCACTGCTTGTGAAAAAAAAAACTAAACAGAATATTGAATGTATGTCGCCAGCCGGTCCAATACGTTAAATAAACCTACGACATGGGGCCTAGATAAAGCTAAGACCATTTAGCAACACACATCCAATATCAAGAGCTACAGGCAGCGCAGACAGTAGGGAGAGTTTAAAAAAGGAAAATACAGGTGAATGCACCAAGGGTAGACAAAAACACATGGCCCAGAATAGAAAGGAAACCCACCCTGTGGGCCTGACCAGGGTGACCCTGGGAACTAAAAAGTAGTTAACCCCACCCAAGTCCCCCAGGGCAGACCCGGGTGGGGGCCATTTGAATCGAAAGAACATTGTATTTTATTAGCGTACTTGCGACGATAAACAATGATACAAAAAAGTGGGGTGGCTCTTAAGTTTTGACCATTAGTATAGGTCTTGGAGTCTCACTGCTGTGTCGCGCGTGCAGTATTTGTTCCGAGTTAGCTAACATGTGTTGGCCTATGTACTATGGCGTTTAGCTTTTCGATTGGCCATAAATTTTCCCCGTACGACGTTATCACCCGAGTGACCGGTGAGATGCACTTGAGACAATGACGGGTTGATATTAGCCCGCTTTGTTTTGTTGCTTAGATTTACATGACCTCCCTGGCCTTAAAGCGTCGAAATCCCGATCATTAGACGCTCGGCGTATATACTCGATTTATTTGTAATGTGAAGCTATAAATAAAGGAAGCAAAAAACAGCGGCACTTGCCATTACACACTTTTGCACATTAATACTTAGCGCGTTGTCCTTTTAAACTATACTGACGAGCAAAAGAAATGCGCCATTTTGGGTACCTAAAAAGACATGCGACATATTTTTCCGACGATTAAAAAAACGGCGAATTTCTTTTCAGTGTTTCCGATGATTTTAAAAAAAAAAGTTGCACTTCTTTTGCTCGTCAGTATATAACAGAGGCTCTCCGGCCTAAATCAGTTGTGGTTCAAAAATATGCACGAAGATAACGCATTCAGGGGATTCAGTCACCCCGTGAGTCTTTGAAAAGTACATGTGGAAAATAAATTACGCCCGCTAGTGACCTCCGCTTACGCAAAAGCGTCAGCTCGCATTTTGTCGTACGGTACTGAGCACGAGCGATTTATTTTTCGTAACGAGAAGTCAGGCACAATTAATTTATTTATACAACGGCTTTCTGAAAGAGTGTTAACTCATTGTACCCCAAGACCGAAATCCCCAATTTTTGCCGTTGTCCTCTGAAGACTGCATTGCAGTGCAGGACACAGTTCGACCATGATTTGTTCAAGGGTGATGCCAGAATAGCTTGGCGCCCATAGGCGCCAAGCTATTCTGACATCACCCTTGAACTATCATGGTCGATCCATATCTTGCCGTGGTGTGTCTGGGGTAGAATGAGTTAACTGCAGAATCGACTACGCTATTCTGGCACCACCCTTGAACTCAAACAGTTGATCTATCTTGTAATCTGTAATGTAGCCTTCATAGGACGATCAGCAGATGTAACGAAAATCAGGATCAGGATGTCTTGGGTTAAACGTACCAAAGTCCTGCCAGTCAAAACTGAAACGCGTCCATTCCCTCGTGACCCGCGGGTCATGCTAAGTCGCTTGCTGTGGTCCTGGGGCTAGTTGCATGAGCGAGCTTAGTCCTGCACAGCCACTAAGCAAGGTGCGCCGGTATACTATAGCGGCGCACCTTGCTTAGTGGCTGGTGCAGGACTAAGCTCGCTCATGCAACTGACGCCTGTACTGCTCTACTGGAATAACATTATCGCGTCCTCAGCTCCTGTCATCTGCAAAAGGCATAGATCCTCATGAGCCCCTGCGGTTGCAGGGGCTCATGAGGATCTACGCCTGTTGCTGATTGATCCGGATTAATTTCTTTTTTCTATGGACTGGCCAGGGCCCAGGGTACTAGACGTGAACTCACAATGTTAGCATTTTAATCAGTATTGCAGGAATTGCTTTCATCTGCCATCGGCACAGATCACCATAAACCCCAGTAGCATCAGGGGAATCATTATAATACACTCTCTTTGCCGGTAGGGTTTTACTTTCTACAATTTATGTTGCTGATCTCCCAGTGTCCATGTTCCTTGGAACTAGCTTGGTACCCGGCTTTTATTCCTCTATTTGCGACAGCAAAATCCTAGCCATCTACAAAAGGTCACAGCTCATAATTTTAACTCCGTACGCCATTTTTTTTCACTGGGATTAGACTTTTATGCATGTGTTTCACATATCAGAAGAGGCTGCTGGGTTTTCGGTCTGTGACTCCTCACTACCAATCGGTATACTTGTCTGAAGATATAAGTATCACTGCGCCTTCCCGTGCCCAGTGTTTGTGCGAGAGCCCGCAACAGTATAATACCAACTGTCAACTTTGCGGTAAGTGACAAATGGCCAGCGCTCACAAAACATACTGAGAGCTCAATATTTTCTTAGAGGAGTGTACGGTCATCGCCGTGTCAGCTCTACATTACTACCTTATGCTTGGGGATTATGAGGAGGCAGTTTTAGAGCACGAGGCATGAATTCTCATGAGCCCCCGCAATTGCGGGGGCTCATGTGGATTCATGCCTCTTGCGACCGCCGTATCAGCATGTGTAAGTACTCAATCGACGTTTTTCAGGAGAGCAGAATAGCGAGTTGGCCTTTCTGTGAGGTCAGGAGAAGCTGAATAGGATTTAATGTGCGAATATGCGGAGATCGCTTTCAAGATTTTTTTTAATGATTGTTGCCAATAGCTGAAGAGACGGTGCATATGCTTTGGCATAACGCAAGATCTGAAATTTGCCGGCATCGATTTACAGATTTAGTGAAACGTATGTGTACGTCTTTCGTACTTTTATATTCGTGTGTCGTTTCAATCATTGTGTACTAATCTCTGATCGTGAACATTTTTTTTAACCTAGGATCGCGAGGTGTACAATCACAAACCAAAACACCATTCTTGGATCAATCAGTCGTTTGGGCCGAACATAAAAAGAAAACTGTGAACAATTTTTATGAAAGATTATTATTCTGTTTGTCGATATCTGTTGTTTTTTTTTTCTTTCTGTCTATCCTTCCTGCCTCCGTCCCTCCATCCGTCTGTCTGTCCGTCCGTCCGTCGGGTGTCTGTCTGTATGTTTCTCTGGTCCCTGCTTCAGTGTACACCGCAAAGGCTCCCAAACGTAAGTCATTTTCGTTATTTTATTGCAATGTTTATTTTGTTCACAGATCATATTCGTATTTATTTCTACAGTCATGGCTTTATTGTGTTTTTCGCCGTCCCGCGGATTTCTAAAAGCCGCCGTGAGTGGCAACATTGTGCTACAGGTCATCGGTCTTCCTTCCCTCTTAGATTTACACCTGCAAGAAACACAGGTCTTCATGGGTCCCCCAAAGATTCCGAGGATTCAGAAGGATTTCTGTGCTGGCTGTAAATGAAACTTTGGTCTGTGTTACTGGAGCGCTCAGTAAGCCACGTCATGAATTGTGTGTTGACGATGTCATTATCTGCGCGCGGACATAATAAAGGCCACTTGAGGTTGTTTAGAATCCATAATCGTCCCTCAGAGTCCGAAAGCGGTACGCGGCCGCGTGCCCGCGAGTGGTGTGAGTGCTCTTCAGTCGGTCACCGTAAGTTACTCTTCACAAGACAAATGACGGTGCACTAGTTTGGCAGTCACTTCTGTCTGTCTTGTGAGGGCTGGAATCGGGTGCACGGGTGGGCCGAGGTGCCGCAACACGATGCAACTCATTCAACGCCGACACTGACACCACAGCAAGGCACGGCGGATCGAGCATGCTAGTTCAAGGGTTGTGCCGGAATACCGTTGGCGCCCAGAGGCGTCAAGCTATTCTGGCACCACCCTTGAACTATCATGCTCGATCTGTCTCTAGAATTGTAATACAGTCCTTCTGAGGGCAAGGTCAAAATTGGGGGATGTCGGTCCTGGGGTAGAGTGTGTTTGATAGTAGTCATTGGCGGCTTCAATAAAAATTTAAAAAAAAAAATTCTACTCATGTTAGATAGATAAAAACCGAGTCCGCAAAGGCCATCGGGTCGATGTCGGTCCGATGACCTTTCGCGCATTAGGAATTAAGGTATCCAAATTGCGGAAGACTCCGGCTCTAGCGCCTCTAATAACGTCACTTCCGCAGTCGCCACTCCGGCGCATGCTTTCTTTCACCTCTGATGCTTAAAAAAGTGGGTCGGCGCTTGCTGCTGTTGGGGTTGTGCCGTTACACTGTCTGCATCAAACACAGTGAGCATTCTTTGACTGGGCATGCATGTTATTGAATGAAAACTTCCAGAACTCTTATAAATGTTCTTCGTTAGCGAAAACATGCACTAGCTTGCTGTTGTATCAGCCCTGACCATAAAGTAGTCTAACTTGACTTTCAACCAGCTAAGCCGGCTCACTGAAAACAAACCAAAGCCACCATTTAGATGTCTCCGTTTCTTTAGTGTTGCCGATAGAAAGCGAAAACCCGAAATGGACAAATATATACTGACTAAGTAGAGGACTTTGGACGACAAGGTATTTTGGCACAACCCTTGACGTATCATGGTCGATCTGTCTCCTTATCTGTAGCCCTCAGAGGTCAACTCCCACATTCAGGAATTTTTACCTGAGCCGGGGCTCAGCGGCGTGTCAAAAGTCTATCTCTCAACTCTCACCCTCACTGACTTTGAGTATTAAAACAAAAACTTAACTCCTTCCATCCACTAAACACACACACACACACACACACATATATATATATATATATATATATATATATATATATATATATATATATATATATATATATATATATATATATATATATATATATATATATATATATATATATATATATATATATATATATATATATATATATATATATGGTGTATGTGGATCCTTTCTTCACATTTTAAGTATTTCACTGCTGCTTGGATCCATATTTGGAGTGTGTGGCGCCAGCTTTCTTGGACTGGTTTCTTGGGGGCTCATGAGGATCTGTGTCTCTCGCAGTTGGATCGCGTTCACGTTAGGGTTTAACGTCTTTTGATAGCACGAAGGTGATTTCAAGGACGGGGCACCAAATAGGGTCGGTACACAGTTTTGATCCCACCGGGTTCGAACCCGCAACCTGACGATCCAGAGTCCGGCGCTTTACAGCACCTGAGCTACCCCCGGTCCCCAGTTTGAGCGAAGTTAGTTAGTTAGTTAATTCGAGTTTTAACGTCCACAGCACCGAGGTGATCATGGACGGCCCTGACGGGCGGGTTATGGGGAACAGGGAAATAAATCTATTGCCTATGGAGTACGACCTGAACACTGATCAACTCAGGCGCACTACAACTGTGCCACTTTGATTTACCAGGACCTTTCAACGGACATGCTATTGAACAAATTCGTTTTTCCCCCCTGGATTGTGAGTCCAGCTACCGGGGCCGGGACGGGATTCGAACCCACTACCCGGCGATTCCCTTCGCTCTCCTGCTCCGACGTTTAGCCGCCTGAGCTATTTCGGACTCTCAAAGTTTGAGCGAACGTCCGAACTGTGCCTTTTGTACTAGCTGGCATCGATTCTCTTAAACCTGTGGGTGTCGGTAGCGGTTTTAGTCTTCGTGGTCTCTGCAGGACTGAATCATGGCCGGCGACTGAAATACCGCTACCGACCCCGTTCAGCGCCAAGGAAAAAGTTGTAAACTTCACCTAACTGCAAGAGGCATAGATCCTCATGAGCCCCCGCAGTCGCGGGGGCTCATGAGGATGTATGCCTCTTGCTGACGCTACTTTGAATCCATGTTCCTGGGAGAGCTAGGGGTTGTTGGTGTTGAGTCAACGAAGACCGCAGAAACTGACAGTCTGCGTCAGCGGGCACTGAACGAGTTAAACCCTCGCCACTGAGTGGGCTCAAACCCTCGCCACTGAGTGGGCTCAAACCCTCGCCACTGAGTGGGCTCAAACCCTCGCCAAACCCTCGCCACTGAGTGGGCTCAAACCCTCGCCACTGAGTGGGCTCAAACCCTCGCCACTGAGTGGGCTCAAACCCTCGCCTCTGAGTGGGCTCAAACCCTCGCCACTGAGTGGGCTCAAACCCTCGCCACTGAGTGGGCTCAAACCCTCGCCACTGAGTGGGCTCAAACCCTCGCCACTGAGTGGGCTCAAACCCTCGCCACTGAGTGGGCTCAAACCCTCGCCACTGAGTGGGCTCAAACCCTCGCCTCTGAGTGGGCTCAAACCCTCGCCACTGAGTGGGCTCAAACCCTCGCCACTGAGTGGGCTCAAACCCTCGCCACTGAGTGGGCTCAAACCCTCGCCACTGAGTGGGCTCAAACCCTCGCCACTGAGTGGGCTCAAACCCTCGCCACTGAGTGGGCTCAAACCCTCGCCACTGAGTGGGCTCAAACCCTCGCCTCTGAGTGGGCTCAAACCCTCGCCACTGAGTGGGCTCAAACCCTCGCCACTGAGTGGGCTCAAACCCTCGCCACTGAGTGGGCTCAAACCCTCGCCTCTGAGTGGGCTCAAACCCTCGCCACTGAGTGGGCTCAAACCCTCGCCACTGAGTGGGCTCAAACCCTCGCCACTGAGTGGGCTCAAACCCTCGCCACTGAGTGGGCTCAAACCCTCGCCTCTGAGTGGGCTCAAACCCTCGCCACTGAGTGGGCTCAAACCCTCGCCACTGAGTGGGCTCAAACCCTCGCCACTGAGTGGGCTCAAACCCTCGCCACTGAGTGGGCTCAAACCCTCGCCACTGAGTGGGCTCAAACCCTCGCCTCTGAGTGGGCTCAAACCCTCGCCACTGAGTGGGCTCAAACCCTCGCCACTGAGTGGGCTCAAACCCTCGCCACTGAGTGGGCTCAAACCCTCGCCACTGAGTGGGCTCAAACCCTCGCCACTGAGTGGGCTCAAACCCTCGCCACTGAGTGGGCTCAAACCCTCGCCACTGAGTGGGCTCAAACCCTCGCCACTGAGTGGGCTCAAACCCTCGCCTCTGAGTGGGCTCAAACCCTCGCCACTGAGTGGGCTCAAACCCTCGCCACTGAGTGGGCTCAAATATCCATTTTCTTGCAGACGGCGGCTTTGTAAATAAATAAATAAATAAAAAGTCACAGTGAACTTCTCCTTTGCTTTGCATTCCTTTTCACCGAAAACGCTTACCTCTTTCGAGACGTGTCGCGTCCGGATTCGCAACATAAAGCCGCGAATCAGGATGCGACACGCCTCGAATGTGTTAAACCGGCTTTCACGTTTCACTGACAAGGGATTTTTTCTTCGTGTGTGATATTCTGCTCGGGATTTGCTGTTTGGGATCTATCATGTTGTAAATTTCAGAATAGACATCCCAGTGAGCGAAGGGTCTTGGGGATGTGTGGAGTGTTGTCTGTGCTTATAGTAGAGTCCCGGTTATCGGCCGTGACTTCGCGCTTTGTTTGCTGGTGTGTGATCTGGACCAAAAGCACAGACCAGCACACTTTCCTGAAAAGTGAAACTCTCGATGTGATCGAAATTTCGCTGTCTCTCTCATCTTATCTCGCATCGACTACTGCAACTCTCTCCTTTCGGGCCTTCCTCACTCTACCACTCTCACTCTCCAGCGCGTCAAGAACAATGCTGCCCGCCTCGTCCTCAGAAAGAAAAAATCCGACCACATCACTCCCCTGCTCAAGCTCCTTCACTGGCTCCCCATCCCCCAACGCATCCAATACAAGATTCTGTCTCTCTGCTACAAATCCCTGAACAACTACGCTCCTACCTATCTCTCCAACTTACTTCACCCCTACACTCCTTCCCGCTCTTTCTGCTCCGCCTCCGGCCCTCTCCGCCTCCTCATCCCCCGCACCAAACTCAGCACTTTCGGCCCCCGCTCCTTCTCCGTCTACGGTCCATCCACCTGGAACACTCTCCCACTCTCTCTCCGTCAGAAACACTCTCTCTCTCCTCCTTCCAGTCCCCCCTCAAAACTCACCTCTTTCAACAGTTCTAGCACTATATCACCACACTCCCCACCCCAAGCTGACCGTCGTAATGTATTTTCACTATTTGTGGTTCGTGAGTCATTGTCTAAAGCGTGCGCATGCGTGTGCGAGTTGTGAGTGCGCGCTTAGAGTTATAATTATTATAAGATAAGCGCATTATAAATACCGTAATTATTATTATTATAATTTCTTCTAGACGCTGAACAAACAGGCGGTGAAGATTTCTTTATGCATTGGAAAGCAGTGACATTTTTTGGGTGTTTTTTTTTTTCAATGTCGGATCTGGATGTTAATATAAGACATACGGATAATATATTTTGATATGCAAATTCAAGTCAGGTGCCCTGTCAAAAAGATTGTAAGAACTACTTCAAATGGTTTTCTAATATCACTGCATTACAAATCCGGAACACTCTCCTGTAGTTAGGTCATGAAGACGCGTGTGTGTGTGTCTGTGTGTGTGTATTTGTGTGTGTGTGTGTGTGTGTGTGTGTGTGTGTGTGTGTGTGTGTGTGTGTGTGTGTGTGTGTGTGTGTGTGTGTGTGTGTGTGTGTGTGTGTGTGTGAATGACACATAGTTTGTGTCTGCTTGCGTGCGCCCTTGCGCGCGCACTCGTGTGTGTGTGTGTGTGTGTGTGTGTGTGTGTGTGTGCGTGCGTGCGTGCGTGTGTGTGTGTGACACTATTACGTTCATTATCGAAGGGATGTATACTTTTAATTTACTTTAATAAAATATGTGACGTCAAATAGTAGACTTCTCCGTGACGTGTTGTGATGACGCTTTCCGATGTCTTACATGGCAGAAAGTAAAAAGGTACCTTGGTGTTGGCTGTCTTGTCTGTCTGCAAGGCGTTTCTTGTGCAGAGTGTTGTCGCCCACACCCCTCATGACATGAGATAAGGCGAGTCCCGTCGAAGTTCTGTCGCTTTTCTCACAGTTGCTGGACGCCCGGCGTCTGAGACCAGACAGAGAAACAGTTTGAGGTGAGAGATTGTGACACTTTGAAAAGAAAAGGGGACATTGTGACACTTTTGTTTCTAGACCTCTGTAATCCAGACCAAAAAGATGACTGCCACGCGTGTAAAATGCGAGAAAAAATCAACGAAGACAGAAAAAAAAACCTAAAAAAGACAGTTACAGCACAATTCATTAATCCATAATAACCCCACGGTCGCATTTCCCAAATTTTACAAGTGTTACCTACTTAACGACTATGTACCAGTTGCAGGAGATGAATTCACCATGATAATTCAAAGGTAGTACCAGATTAGCTTGGCGCCTGGCGCCAAGCTAATCTGGCACTACCTTTGAATTATCATGGTCAATCCATTTCCTGCTGTATGGCGTTGGGGCTATATAGGTTAATATTTCGGGTGAAAACCCTTTTTTTTTTTTTTCAAAATGCGCATACAGACAAGCACACAATTTGCAGCTTATCGTGATTGGAAGATGCAACTGTAGCTGTCTCTTTTTAATTCATTAAATCATGAGGATAAACTGTCAATGTTTTTTGATATCCTGTGAGGTCTACGTCAGAGTTCTGGAGCCAGATCATCCATGATAAATCAAGGGTGGTGTCAAAATAGCGTACTCTGTGTGTGTGCGTGCGTGCGTGCGTGCGTGTGTGGAGGTGATCGACAAAACGCTCTACCGACAGCCAAAGGGTTCAAAATATCTGTGCGTCAGCATGATAAACTTTAGAGACAAATGAACTGCCCTGCCCGCTTTAGCGTGAGGAAACGGTGCGTGCGCTTGATAAATCTGTGCGTCATCATGATAAATCTGAGCTTCAGCATGATAATCCAGGCTTCAGAGAGTCATAAACTGCTCTGTCCGCCTAATTTACAGAGGTGACAAAACGGAAGCACGTAACACCCCTTTAATTGTTGGCCTGCACTGGCTGCTCGTATCTCAACGAATCATGGACAATGTTTCTGTCATTTGTTACAGTGTCATTAACCCATGTAACGCCACGGCCGCATTTCCCCAATTTGGGAGGTGTTATCTAAAGACTATGTACCCGTTGTAGGAGATGGATGGATCATGATAATTCAAGGATTGTGCCAGGTGAGCTTGGCGCCTTCAGGCACTACCCTTGAATTATCGTGATCAGTCCATCTTCTACTGCAGGGCTTTGGGGCTAAATGGGTTAACGGTTCTACTCCGTCATATTTGTCAGACGTGGTTCAGATATACACTCTTCCACGTTCCCGTCGATCTGCATCAGAAACACGTATTTTCAGGGTTCCTTGGCGAAAGAAGTCAACCCAGGGCCAGCGTGCCTTTACTCAATAATTCCACGTCAGACATACCCCAACTCTGCTTTCAAATCACTGCTTAAAACCCATCTTTTCTCCGTTGCCTACACTTAGAATATAGATTTGTTTCCATGATCTATCGGTGCATCAGAAGTGGGGTTCTTTCTCCGGGTACTCCGGTTCTTCCACCCTCCACGCATCCCCCCACCCAGTTTCAGACCACTTTACAAATTTCAAATACAAGCGATCAAAAATCTCTGTAACTTCAGTAGCGGAACTGGCCCTTCGTCTTTCTTGTACTGTGTTTGTCTTAGAGCTGTTCTTAATTAGACGAACTATTGATCGGCAAACCTAGATCGGAAAAGATCGGCGATGTTTTGGTTTGTTTCTTAATTGAGGTTGAACAAACCTAGGCGAACTTTGGCAAACCAGGTTTGCCATGGTTCTCTTTCTTAACTGAAGTGCTTGATTCGGCGTATTTGCTGTCTGCGAAGATGTTCAAAATGGCTGCCGCTATGCCCCTTCGCGATTTGAACGATGTTTGTTTTTGTACTCCTTGCAGTAGCGACCCAAAAAAACAGCGTTGCGCCTCTCACAAATCAATGAAAATAGGTCTTGTTCTTCGCACGAGTGAAATATCACCGTCCGCCATATTTGTTTGTATCGGTGACTGTCTTCTTATCTCCAACGCAGAAGAGGGTAAACGTTTTGACCAATCAGAGAAAACGTTCGCCTTTGTTTGCTCAACACGTTGAGCGAACCTTTTCCGACAGCGAACTATGGTTTGCCGAGGTTCGTGAACTACTTCGAACTAGGTTCGCCGTATCTTTAGATCGGCCCAACCTGGTTCGTCCGAGATCGTGAACTGTAGTTCGTCAGAGTTCGCGAACTAAAGTTCGTTTAATTAAGAACATGCTTTAAATGGCGTAAATCCGTGTCTGTTACGTGAGTGTGCGTGTTGGGTTTCAGTTCGCGGCGCTTTGAGTCGATTTGCCCAAAAATTGAGAAAAAGCGCCTATATAATAACGGTATTATTATTATTTATTTATTAATATACATCTGTGTGTTTCTTGTATGGTGTGTGGGGTTATTATTATTATTATTATTATTATTATTATTATTATTATTATTATTATTATTATTATTATATTATTTATTGTTATTATTATTATTTATTGTTATTATGCTTACGTTTCAAAACTGTGGTTCAGCATCGGAATCTGTGCGTAATATACCCTCAGCTAAGCTCTGTGGGGAACACGGATTGTTGTTTTTGCCTTCGAGACGGACTCATGATAGGATCGTTATGCTTCTCGGCGATGTGATCTACGTTCATGGCCGTTTCACGTGCACAGTGAAGTCCAAGTTGCGTCGGACACTGTCCAAGTGCCAAAAATATCGACATGGCTAAGTTAACTGCGAGGGCCTTCTGACACGGGTCAACAGACAATTATCTCGGTTTAAATTGCTCACGCGGGAGACAATGGAAATCGGGGTAACTCATGACATTTAGAATTGGCTGTACCACTGGATAGCCAGAAGTGTTGGTTGGTTGGTTGGTTGGTTGGTTGGTTGGTTGGTTGGTTGGTTGGTTGGTTGGCTGGTTGGTTGGTTGGGTGGTTGGGTGGGAGGGTGGTTGGTTGGGTGGTTGGTTGGGTGGGTGGGAGGGTGGGTGGGTGGGTGGTTAAGTGGGTGGGTGAGTGGTTGATTGATTGGTTGAGCGGTTGATTGGGTGTTGGTTGGGTGGTTGGTTGATTGGTTGGTTGGTCTTTCACCAAAGCAAGCCCAACAAGCAAAGGCATCTGGGGCCAGTTGCATGAGTGAGCTTAGTCCTGCGCCAACCACTAAGCAAGGTGCTCCGCTACAGCGGAGCACCTTGCTTAGTGGTTGGCGCAGCACTAAGCTCACTCGCGCAGCTGGCCCTTGGGGTCAGTATCTGGCGCTGGATTTGATCTCACTCATGTAGCTGACCTTTGCTTCCTCTGCCGGGTGTGTGCAGAGGGTCTGGCGGAGCCTGTGGCCGTGAGACAATGGGCTGCGGGTCAAGCGCGCAAGCTGAGAAATCGGCGCCGGTTCCCCGCGGCAAGGACGAGCCTGAGCCGAGAGGATCCCACGCCCAGTTCCTCACGGGGAACCAGAAGAACATCATCCGCTCCACGTGGCAACAGTTCAAAGTGGGCAACTATCTCCAGGACGCCAGTTACATCTTTGTCATGTGAGTATGGTCACAAATCAGGTGTTTCAGTCTGACATATTTCCTCGTTCTGTTCCAAAGAGCCCCAAGGAACATAGACCGCAAGGTGGTGCCAGCAAGAGGCATAGAACTTCATGAGCCCCCGCAGCTGCGGGAGCTCATAAGGATCTATGTCTCTTACACGTGAATCGTGTAGGCCATTTCTCGGCATTGAAGGGTTACCATACAACTAAAAATGTCTTTTTCACGCATGGTCGTCCTCTCTCTACCAGGACCCTTTTCGCACATGTTCACTGCATGGCATTGTATGCTGGTCTGCGATTTTGGGCCTTTCAGCTTTTAGCCTGTAAGGTCCAAAATTACAGACCAGCACACATATGTCCTGTTGACAGCAATACGCCATTGTGCCCTGGCAGTTTCAAAATCATCACACATATAAGCGAACCATTCATTATGGCTGGGTGTCCAGTGGACAGCCACATTCTACAGCGTCTTTGTCGGAGTCACTTCTGCCTGCTGTGAAAAATCGGTTTTGCATGCTGCTGTCATTAATCATTAATTAGTGCCAAGCGGTTAACCGTTTTCACTACCCAGGCGCGTATCAGTTACCTCGCGGGGGGGGGGGGGGGGCGGTAGGAGGGAGGGGCGGGGGTCCAACGTTTTGTTTGGGACCTCCAACCTGACACAAGGCCTCAAACCTGGCACAATGCCTCCCCGACACTAAAATGTCTTCCAGTGGCGGAAAAATCAAACAACAGGGTGTGTGTGTGAGGGGGGGGTGGGGGGGGGGGAAGGCTCGTGTGTGCCAAAACTCTCACCACTCGCTAAAATATCAAACAGCGGTGTGGGAGTGGGGGGGGGGGAGGATTTGTGGGGGGGGGGGGGTGTGTGTGCAGTGGACTCGTGTATTGTGTGCTTCTGCAATCTTCGTTAATTCAATGCCGAAGAGCCCCAGATGTCCCAAGAACATGGATTCAAAGTTGTGTCAGCAAGAGGCATAGATCTTTATGAGGCCGCGCAGTTGCGGGGACCCATGAAGATGCAAGAGGCATAGATCTTTATGAGGCCGCGCAGTTGCGGGGATCTGTGTCTCTTGCAGCAGGATCGTGTTCAGCTTTTCTCGGCAATAAAGGGGTTAATGAACCGTGTGTTGTTGTTGTTGCTGCAATCAAAGCCGGCCTAGCGATTAATTAACGTGTTCTGTTGGTGTTGTCGTCGTTGATGTTACTGTTGTCGTCGGCGTTACTGTTGTTGTTGTCGTTGAGACGGCTGCGGAGTATTTCCAGGCGTCCATACGAAACCCAGTACGCAAAGGCCATCGGTCCGACTTCAGCCGCCGTTGGCCCGCGCACGACCGTACGGGGGCCAACGGCGGCTGAAGTCGGACCGATGGCCTTTTGCGCATATGGAAACGGGGTAGTTTAAGCGTGTATGGGCGTCTTACACATTTTTAGCGAAACACAATGGAGACGCAGTCCGACGCTTGACGGTTCACTTTGAACTGCTGTGGTTTTAATTTTCCAAAATTCCAGGGAACGCAATACAGTGACAAGTTGCTTAGCCACCACAATAGAGCGACAAGTTGAAATCCCAACACACAGCTGGGTTTAATTCGCGCACATTGAGTATCGATAATGCCAGCATAGTATTATATTATTGGGCCGGCCCAGCAGAGATTTGATGGCAGACACAATACGTGCCTGCCAAGGCCGAGAAGAGAAGGACGCTTAGTCATCACTCCCCAGCAAGCAAAAGGTCATCGGACCGAAGTCGGACAGCAGTTGGCCTGCGCATGGCCGCGCAAGGTTGCGGAGACTCATGAGGATCTATTCTTCATGCGCGTGTTTTTCTCGCTTTATCGTACATTGGCTCATGAGGATCTACGCCTCTGCACGTGTGCGACCCTTCAAAAACGGGCCAAAAAGGCAACTACACTGTTTTACTAAGTAGTGTTGGATCTACCGTCTCTCAGGCGCATATTATATCCATATTCATATTATTTTCTGACGTTTCCTCTTCCTTTGTTGTCTGCAAAGACTACAGTGGTAGGAAACCCCAAAGTTATGGCAGTCATGTGAAGAGTTGCACCCCTGACTCGGAGCGTCACAGGTATATAATACTAACTTGTTTTTCCCCCTGTGCAAAGACCTACAACAGTAAAGTACTTTGAGTCCCGCTGCGCTCAAAGCCTGTTGTCAGGCCAGCTTTATTCTCAGCTTATCTAGAGGGATAAGTACTATCGCTGTGCGCCCCTCCCTTTCTTCTGGGGGGAGGGGGGGGGGTTCACGTATTGGAGATTTGAGTTCACAAAGGGTGATCTCAATTTAGCAAACTTGATGGACTGCGCGTCTACCGATAAACATTCAGTTCCAATCAGAAATAGTTAACAGCTGTACGCACAAAGTTTTTCTGCGAGGTGATTGCAATACACGGCACCGGTCCACTAGGGACCAGTTGCATGAGTAAGCTTAGTCCTGCGAGAGCCACTTAATCCCTTCACTGCCGGAAAAACGTGAAGGCGATCCACCTGCAAGAGGCATAGATCCTCATGAGCCCCCGCGACAGCGGGGGCTCATGAGAATCTATGCCTCTTGCTGAAACCAATTTTTTTTGGTTTCATGTTTCTTGGGTGGTTGTGGCTTTTGGTCGTTGATTGAACGATTTCAGAAGCAAGAATCTACGTACAGCGACAGGGAAGGGGGTATCAAGATGCTCCGCTACAACGGCTTACTTACTTACTTACTTACGCCTGTCACCCCTACCCGGGTATAGGCCGTCGACGAGAGACCTCCAGCAACTCCTGTCCTGTGCTTCTCCTTCGATTCTACTCCAGGTGGTTCCCAGTCTCTTGATGTCTGCTTGGAGGTCTCGACGCCAGGAGTTTCTCGGCCTGCCTCTTTTCCTCTTTCCCTGGGGGTTCCATGACAATGCCTGCCTAGTGATACTGGAAGCTGGCTTTCTCAGACTGTGACCGATCCATCCCCATCTTCTTCGCCCAGTTTCATTCTCTGCTGTTATCTGCTCTGTTCTCTCCCAGAGTCTGACATTGCTGATCTTCTCTGGCCAGTGGATTTTCAAAATTCTTCTAAGGCAACTGTTCATGAAGGTCTGTACTCTGTTGACTGTGGTTTTTGTCAATCTCCAAGTCTCTGCTACAACGGCTTGCGCAGGACTTAAGCTTCACTCATGCAGCTGAGGGCCGGTTTAACAGTTCTGTTCACAGAACGTTCATACATGTGTGTGTGTGTGTGTGTGTGTGTGTGTGTGTGTGTGTGTGTGTGTGTGTGTGTGTGTGTGTGTGTGTGTGTGTGTGTAGGGGGGGAGGTGGAGGGGGGTGAGCGTCCCCCCCCCCCCCCGCCCCTTCCGCTCCCCATGACCAGGATCGAGGACAGCTTTAAGAGCACTACAGAAAAGAGAGTGGGGTACCACAATGACTTGCGCAATAAATCACCCGCCAGTGACAGTTCCATATAAATTTATAGGCGACGCAAAACATGCATGCAACAAATATGTATACTGACGAGCCAAAGAAATGCGACACTTTTGGAATCCAAAAATGTCGCATTTCTTTTGCTCGTCAGTATGTATAAGTCTTAGTGTTCTGTTTGCCTATGTGATTTTGGACCTTACCCCCTTATATGCCGAGAATTACTTAAACACAGTCCAAGTGCAAGAGACATAGATCCTCATGAGCTTCCGCAGTCGCGGGGGCTCATGAGGACCTGTGTCTCTTGCTGAGACCAATATATAATTATACAGGTTTCTTGCACGGTAGTGGCTTTTGGTCGAAGGATGAACAACTATTTCAGAAATGCAATGTGGCAGGAAAGGGGTTACGGCCTAGGAGCCAAGCTATTACACAGTTGACACACACGACCCTAAATCAACATCGAGCCTTTCCAAGCGATCCTTACGCAGAGCTCGAGAGAAATCTGAAAATCTGGCACTGGAAGCGAAAGTGACAGGCATACATTAAAAAATATCATACAGAAATGGCATTATTTCGCAATGGAGTATGAATGTAGGCATGCCGACTTTGCCGAGGTATAATATAAGTTATTGGTAGCATGGGTTTGCTACACGGACCCTTGTAGAGCTGAACAAACCTGGCATCCAAGACGCGTCTGAAAGAGCGCTATAAAAAGTCAGCCATTAGTCGCTACGAGGGTTTTTGTAGCGAGGTTACATGGTACGGTTTGCGCTAAAGTAAATATTTTTAGAGCGTATGCACGGTTTGTTTGTTGTGTGTGTGTGTGTGTGTGTGGGGGGGGGGGGGGTCAGTTTGTATGACCGTAAAAGAACAAATGCTATGGCAAGAGGCTGCATTGTGTATGACGGCGTATAATCAAAACCTGCGAGCACCGGTCAATCTCAATTTAACTGTTAGGTGCAAAAATGGCTGGCCTTCGCTGTTTGTCACCCTTCGTTCAAGCACGTGGTTCACCTTGGAATCAGACAAGAGATGCTTTCTTTCCAAAACACAAAAATATTAAACTATACCTATGTTCTTTAATCGACACTAACGGGCGTTAGCAGCGCTTGGCGTTGTAGGCATTGTATCTGGTGAAGGGTCGGGACCTTAGGGAACTTATAGAAGTCACCCCTAGACATTCTGCATGGGTTTGAAAAAGTGGCAACTTACAGGCTACCTAATCAACCCCTTCAACCCCCCAGAAAAAAAAGTGACCTCGATCCAAATGCAAGAGGCATATATCCTCATGAGCCCTCGCGACAGCGGGGGCTCATGAGGATATATGCCTCTTGCTGAGACCAGTTTGTATCCACGTTTCTTGGACGGTTGTGGCTTTTGGTCGTTGAAGGAACAAACATTTCAAAAACAGTAATATACCTGCAGCGGCAGGGAAGGAGTTACCCACCCCTCACTCCCTCCTTTTTTTTTTTTTTCTCTTTTCTTTCTGTGTTTAGTCTGTTTCGCGAAATGCCGGAGACAATAAAGCTGTTTGACTTCGTGTCGAGCCCCGCGGAGGATGATCTTTTGGGCAACCCGCGGCTGGAGACTCACGTGCAGCGAGTGACCAACACCATAGGGCTGGCCGTGGACAACCTCAATGACCCAGACACTTTGGCCATGGTCACCAACGAACTGGGCCGGCGACACGTCAGCTACGGCGCCAAGCCGGTGTATCTAGGGGTAGGTTTATGTCGTGTACCGGGCTCTTGCACAGACTAACCCCTTCACAAACAAACAAGAACACAATCTGCTACTTACATTTTCGCGAAGCTTCCTTCAGTTGCGTCTTCCCAACACGAAAAGAAAAGTTGCAAATTGTGTACTTGTATATGTCTATTTTGAAAAAAAAAAGTATATTATTTGAAAGATGTTTAAAAAAACTGTGTTGTTACTGTTATAAGCGTGTTTCTTTCTTCCTTGGATTGTTCTCTATATTTTAGACGCTTGACAGTCACCTTTTTGGTCTAGATTCCCTGAACTCCTATCCCGTTCTTTGAAGGTTGTAGGCCTACTTCGTGCTTACATAGTTGCACAATCGTTGTATTATAAGTTAGGCTTTGACATTGGTTCTTGTTGCCTCGAGGGTCCGATCAGAGAGTTTATTTTAGAACTGAAGTGAAAGTTGAGTGCCCTCGACTTTCACCTTCCAGATCAACTCCCTGATCGGGCCTTGGCGGCGACAAAAACCACTGACAAAGCCTACCACGTAATACAACTAATATGTTTCGGACTATTGTGAACAAAGCAGATAATTCAGTGCAGACAGCCAAGTGTGCTGACGTACTGCAAATGAAGCTGTATAATAGTCACCTGTACTATTGACGTTGGAGTACAGAACCGCATTTTGGCAATACGTACCGAATGCGCCAAACGGCTTCGGGCCGACTTCGACCGCCGTTGGCCCGCGAACGGCCGTGCGCGGGTCAATGGCGGTCGACGTCAGCCCGCTAGCCTTTGCGCACTGGGTATCCATGTACCGTATTTAGTTTTTCTCTATTTGCTGTCAGTCCTCTTACACTACAGCGACATAAAAAAAAACACGTTTGTTTGCTTTTTTTGTTGTCCACAGCCTGTGATACCTTATGTTATGTTTCAGGCTGTTGTAAACGGCGTGATGTACTCGCTGCAAAAGAAACTGCAGGGGGCGATGACAGAGGACGCCAAGCAAGCCTGGCTGGAGTTACTGTCCTTTATCGGCTCCAACATGGTGGAAGGCATGAAGGTCGGCGAGCAAGAGCAGACAGAGAAAAAGTTACGGACACAGTCATCCATGCTTTAATGCCGTCACTATCGGAACACAACAAGCAACAAACAAATGCAAGAGGCATAGATCCTCACGTTCAACGCAAGGAGGGGGGGGGGGGCTCATGAGAATCTATGCCTCATGATGAAGGCACCTAAATAAGTGTGTTCCTCGCAAAGAATTGTTATCGATGTAACCCTAAGCCTACCTCCTAGAACCATAGCCGTACCTGTCATTTTTAATCAGCTGGCCAATCCGCAGTTCTAGTATCGCGCACGAATATGTTCTAAATCTTTCGTCTGAACGCTTTGATCAGGGCTGTCCGGCACATTACATCATTAATAACTGGAAAACACAAAGATCAAATGGTGGTAGACGATAGGGAAATGAAAGAAATGTACTTTATTTCGGCATGACTCAAGCGGTGAGCACACTACGCAAGTGTTACACAAATGTGTCGCAATTCAAACTCTGAACTGAGACAGTTGGAAACTTTCCATTGTGCTCCAAGTCAACACGTATGCAGGCTGTTTAGAAAGCAGACTGTTGCCACTTGTGCAGTAAGAGTGAAAGAGACATAAAGAAAATGAGACAGATCTATGACATTTCAGGTTTAGTTGAAACGTTCCAGTCATTGTTGAAGTATGAGCTCAGTACTGGATGGCGAAAGATGCCAACAATACATGCTTCATGTCAGTACGAAATCAGACCTACCGCCGGTATATCCAGTCGCTTGCCACACAGTCCTGCACACAAAATTATTAGTTCTATCACTTGAACCCAGTGAGAAAAGTCCACACTTGATTGCTACAGATTCTGATATTGTCACTGGCTGCTTGGAAGTGACACCGCTGGTAAACGTTTGACTGAATTCCAGCGGCAAAAGTCGGCAAGCACGTTTGCGCGACCGGGCATGGTAGCCTATTCAAAAAGAGTCGCGTCCCCTTTGTATTTCCCAGAAAATACAGTCTGACCTCAGAAATATTTGGCGTTTTACTCCTGACGTCAGACAAACATTCGAGGCTTCAAATAGTGCGTAATTTAGACTGAACGACAATGGCATTGAACCGTCTGTGTTGGGTTACTTCTCGGGTTACATCGCGGTTTGTAGTCCTCTGAAGCTGATTATCAGACCTTCGGCCGGCGCGTCGGTCTGATAATCATCTTCATCGGACTACAATACCACGATGTAAACCTCAAAGTAAATCAAGACAGAAGATTCAATGCCTAATTGTTCACCCACCCGTGGTCCTACACTTACCCACCCACATATCTACTACCATCTTACAGTCCCCTGCTAGAACTGATGCACAATGACAGGCTGTTGGCAATGCATACCGTGTTTAGGTCACGCGGCACATCCCCAGCTCACACGAGAAGTGCAAAATGTCTTTTTGGCCGGTCGGCTTTTGTTTCCAGTTGTAAGTTACAACTGTGTCTGCTGGCCTTTTTTTTTTTCAGATCCAAGGTTTGGGCCGCTTTAGGGTTCTAAGCCGTCTTGGCACATTCAGCCCTGATAAATGACAGGAGATGGATCGACCGTAATCGTTCAAGAGTGGTGCCAGAAAAGCATGGCGCCTGTATGCGCCAAGCCGCTTTTCTGGCACCACTCTTGAGTTATCATGGTAGCGACCTGCTGGTTGTCTTCTTCAGACAGGTACCTACAGTGAGATGTTGACAACAGGGTTCAGTGTGCTAAGGTCCAAGATCAGACACCAGCCCACTTGAAAGCATGTACATCAGTTGTAATGTTGGTCAGAGAGAGTGGTCGGGTGCAGGTGATTTTCAATAGCCAGCGACCGCCTGTACTAGTCCCAGTGGTTTTTGTTTTGGCTCGATTCAAAGCATGATTTTAGTCCATTTAATCCCATGGGCGCATTTCCCAAATTTTGGAGGTGTCATCTAACAATTATTTACCAGTTGCAGGATCATCAGGCGCCAATCTCATCTGGCACTACCCTTGAACTATCATGGTCTATCCATCGCGTTGGGGTTAGGACGTTGGGGGTAAATGGGTTAAAGCATCTCAGTCCGACAATGTCCTGCATTTGGCCCGTTCCTTCGCCACACTCATTTCTAACTTGACTCATTTTGACCTGGCGCTTCAGATAGCAATCCTTCCCTGAGTAAAACCAGGTCAGGGTCGGCACGTCATGCTGTGACAATGACACCTGGCGGGCAAATGCTAATACGGATATTTTGACTGTACACGAGCGTCATCTTTTCGCCATGTACCGTTCTAGTGTCTGCATTGAGAGCACATCTGATAACTTCTGTGATAAAGCAAGTGGTGTGCTAGTCAGTAATTCTGGACCTTACGACAATGAGCCGTCAGATCCAAAATTAAAGATCAGTACATTTTGCTTCTATGGTTTATGGTTACTTTATTTTACACACGCACGCACACAAACACAAACACAAACACACACACACACACAAACACACACACAAACACACACACACACACACACACACACACACACACACACACACACACACACACACACACACACGAAGTCGCTCACATGCACACATGCGCCCAATACACATATACATGTGCACGTGCATGCATGATATATTTACTGCGCTTTGTGATTCTTAATATTGCTGCCTATCAAAGCCTCGTTTCTACACTTTATATTGTGCACACGTGTGATTGTTTCGTTTACAAAATGAAGACTAATGAAATATCATGACATAAAGTACTTCATACCTCACAATCTCCAGTATTTTTCTTTGTGTGTGTCTGTGTGCGTGCGCGCGCGCGCGCGTGTGTGTGTGTGTGTGCGCGCGCGTGTGCGTTTGCGTTTGCCTGCCTGTCTGCCTGAATACCTATCAAAACATGGGTGATGATTTATAAACAGAGGCTTCATTTGACAGGTGTTCTGGACTGTTTCAAACAATATAAGTGAAAGCTCGTCAAAAGCTCAAACGATGTTTAACACTGGCAATGTACATGTATACTCTAGATACTGAAGTGCTCCTTTCTGCGGGTGTGCCCTCTGTTCACACCATGCTGATGATGCATCAAGTCAGATGGGCGGGTCACGTTGTAAGGATGCCAGACGAACGCATCCCCAAGCAGTTGCTCTTCGGTGAACTGTCCACAGGCAAGCGTTGTCATGGCGGCCAGCGCAAGCGTTTCAAAGAGACTCTCAAGGCTTCCCTGAAAGCCCTTGAGATGAATACCAACTCCTGGGAGCACTCAGCCCTGAATCGTACCTCCTGGCGCAGCCTCATCAACAGGGGATCCACAAGCGCTGAGGATAGACGCACAGCCGAAGCAGAGAGAAAGCGTCTCCAGAGAAAAGGACGAGCGGCGGCAAGCACCTCCAATGCTGCACCATCTCACGTGTGTCCCACCTGTTGGAGACACCTCCGTGCCCGGATTGGCCTTACCAGCCATCTCCGGACAAAACCATTTTTTTTAGACGCAACATTGTTAGGGATGTTAGTGGTCCTAATCGCCCGCGATGGACGCACATCATCATCATCACATGTATACAGTGCGTTTGCAATGCTCGTGAACCATCTGTTTCTTCACAATACTTCTTTGGGATAAAAGTTTTCATAAGAAAACACCAACGAAGAATGAACACGCTGAGAAAAGACAATTAGTGACAACACAGTTTATTAAATTTTCGGTTTATGACCCTTTTTCAATATAGAAATAAAACAAGGCTACAATGCCATAACAGACTTTTCTTTGGTGAGATGCCAGCTCCCAACAGAAAAGATAAGTAGAGCATTATGTACTTGTTTCGTACCTCTATTTTGAACAAGAACTAGAAAACCCTCATGACTCACGCGCATGACTGGTCCGCCAATGACTATGACCTAACCTTTGTTGACCTTGACCTTTTCGAAAGATCAGTCATATGAGTAGGTGTTTAAATGTCAAATGACAATCTGTGCAGTTTTCACACATTTGTCGACCTTTATGAGTGGTCAGCGAAAAGTAGCGTGCATAGGCAGGTCTTTTCATCTACTAGCCTTCTGCCAAGTTTGATTGAAATATTTGCAAAAGTGCCAATAAAAGTTTACATTTTATCCAGAAAATAGCCACCTTTACGCATTTCCTGACCTCTTGTGACCTTTGACATTTGAGCAGGGTCGCCCAATTCATCCTGTTCCAGAGGGCCTGGAACTCCTCCGTCGTTTAGCCCTGTCATGTCACATTACGAAAAGTATAGCAAACGTTGCGCCCCTTACACTCACCATTCTTCAAAAATCGTAATATTTCAGTCAATCTTCGGTGACGTTCTGTGACGTCACAAGGAGCAGTTTCAGTCGTACGAAAAACTAATTTTCAAACGGCAGTCGTCACCCTGTTATCGACAGAACAAACTTGAATATTGTTGGAGATTAACACATTCAACCCCGACAGACCACAGCAAGACGTAGATGGAGCATGATAGTTCAAGGGTGGTGCCAAGCTATTCTGGCACCACCCTTAAATTATCATGCTCAATCAGTCTCTAGCCGGAATTTAATACAGCCCCTCAGAGGGCAACTTCAAAACTTGGGGATTTCGGTCCTGGAGCAGAATGTGTTAACGGAAAACCACGAGTGGTACCTCCCCTCCAGGCCACGGACCACAGTGCTGTTTCCGTACTGTCACACTCCAGTCTCTTAGCCTTAGTCAGTCCCAGTCATCCCCTAATTGTTCAGTTCCCTAAAAAACACTACCGCCCACCAGCTGCACATTTGCCATGCACAAAATACCAAAAAATCAGCACATGACCCGTCTCATTTCTTGGCTATGAAACTGGTTCCTTACCAACCCCACACCCAAGCACAGCTGAAATCAGCGTGCCCCTCAAATCACTACGTGAAAGGCAACTCAACATAGGCCCACAAATGTCCACTGGATAAGCTCAGGATGGTATGAATCAAAGCACCAAACATGTCTCCTCTCAGCTAACCACAAATTTCCAGCAAATTCCAACATTCAGCCCAACTGCAAATTTTCAAACAAGGCAAAAATTATTTTTAAAAACACGGGGCCTCTTATTGCCTGAACTTCCAAATTTAAATGTATAACGTGACCTCCATGTTGAAGTCACTGGAAACCATACTGCTTTGTGCGTTTCCGGTTTGCGTTGCTGCTAAGACTGGGGTGGCTGTTCTCTTCATGTCCATAATGTGACAGGGCCAAACGATGGAGAAGTACTAGGCCCTGCGGATCAGGATGCGCTCAGTTTAGTATGCGCAGGAAGGTCTTGTCGTAAGGTAACCAAGTATGGCGGCTTTGAAGCTGAAAATAGTATTTGATAAAGACATTTTTTAAGGCACTTTCACATATTCCTTGACCAACTGTGATTTTTGAGAGAGGGCACTCAAATTGATGTATTTTTTAAAAGTTTTGCCACAAAGTATTCTTGAGCCAAGTTTGAAGTCTGTGATTTGAATAGTCACCGAGAATATGACAACGTTAAAGTTTACCACGGACGACAGCAGACCAATACATAGACTCACCTTTGCTATCGCACGTGAGCCGAAAAAGGGTCTTAACCGGAAAATTTTAATAAATTGTAATTGTCTTTCCTGCGATATCGCATGTTTGTCCGAGCTTTTAAAGGTCCACTACCGCCGTAACTGTTCAAAGATACACCTCTGTAACAGATGGTTAAAAAAACGCTGCACACAGGTCTACAGTTAGTCTCCAGACTCGAGTTTGCACTGCCGTGAACCTATCATGGGAGCATCAAGAGCATTGCGCTATTCTAAGCCGCAGAGCCGGGACGGTCGTCGAATCGCGCGTGTCTAGTTTTGGGCTCGGTGGTCGCGATAGCCAGCAAGATACATACACGGATTCCTATGACCGCGCCTTCTCCGGGCCTAGACGCATATGAGCATATGGGACTCTTGCCGGGGGGCAGCTGTCGACGTTTTGCCTGTGTTCTTTTCATCACCACAACCCGATTAAACTACATAAACATAGCAGCATGAAGGTAATTCGACTCAGAAATACATTTAGCTTCTCACAAGCCCCCGCACTCTGCGCAAAACTCAAGAAAGTCTATGCCTCTTGGAGAGTTTTGTCTATGGTTATGATAGGCGAACATTGCTAAACAGTGAATGCCATCCGTCTGATGTAAAAACAAGAATATTTATCCTCGTGAAAGTATGCGGTAACGGTGGAATGAATGTTTGTTGATAGGTTCATTTTGCTCTGTGCACATCAGACGGAAACGAGAACCTTCTGCCATACCATTTGACGGCAGTTCCGCTGAAAGCCTTTACAAGGCTGGCTCTAACCTTGTATTGCCCCCAGACCTCAACCAAATAACAGCCCTGTCCAAGCCGTGTCAGTATATATTTTTAATTTGTAACCTGGCCTTTAAATTTCTGAGTTTTCAGAAGTAAACCCGCTTGGGGCCAGCAGAATCAAGTATATTCCGTAGTGAACCCGACCGTCTTTACCAGAACGAAAGAGTGGGGGGGGGGGGGGGGGGGACTGTGTTTATTTATATGGTCATTGATGTACGGTTACTGAAAAACAAAAGAAACGGCTGAAACTCACTGCAAACCACAATAGCGCATATCCCTTCCCCCTCTCCCACTCAGCCTGAAAGATAAAATTGTGTTAACTGAAAATGCAAAACTTAGGCATAGATTCTCATGAATCACGGTCCTGTAAGTTGCATGACGGACTCCTGAGGATCTATGCCTTTTCCCAGCAGTAGAAAGGGCCTCTATCACACTGCCCTAGATACACTCACTGGTATGCATCTCCTGTCTGAAATAAACATAAATCCTCATGGCGCTCGCAGATGCGAAAGCTAATGAGAATCATGCCTCTTGCCTGCCTCTATCATTATGCTGGTCAGGAATTTATTTAACGTCTTTCCACACATTGGTGATATTAGACAAAAACAACAACAACAACACAAAAATAATATATATATATATATATATATATATATATATATATATATATATATATATATATATATATATATATATATATATATATATATATAATATATATATATATATATATATATATATATATACACATACACATACATACATATATATATATAAAAATATAAATCATATATATAAATCAACCAAACACACAACTTATGAATATCAAAGAATAGCAATAATTAACATCCAACCACACACACAAATTACTTATTATAAATGTTTACCCACCAGACTATGAATTAATATATTAACTATTGGAATGGCAATATTACTATGTAAGATGTCATACAAATTTTCTGCTAAGTGATCAACTGTTATGTTTTTTTTTCTTCAACAGATTCATTGTAATAGGACACTCACAGAGTATATGTTTAACAGAGATGGGGCTTAAGCACTCGCATTTGATGTCTTTTGCGAATTTTGTTTTCCAAGAATTTAGTCATAACTGACTTGTTTATCACTGAAGCCGTTTTTCTTGAACAAGGTGGAACATGAGAAGTATATTTCATATCATTGTTGTGAAAAAAGCTGTTTACCACAGAGTACATTTCATGTAGAGATAACCTCCACCTCACCGACAACAACCTCCTCAGTCCATTCCAGTCTGCCTATCGCAAACATCACAGCACTGAAACAGCCCTTCTACATATCTTAAACGATCTGCTTCTCTCCACCGACTCGGGCAACATCTCTCTTCTTACACTACTCGATCTCTCTGCCGCCTTTGACACTATAGACCACTCTATCCTCCTCCACCGACTCCACCACTCCTTCGGCATCACTGACTCTGCTCACTCCTGGTTTCTCTCCTACCTCTCCGACAGACAGCAGTCCGTCACCATCAACGGCGTCTCTTCCAACCCAGTCACGCTCTCCTGCGGAGTTCCACAGGGGTCCGTCCTGGGCCCGGTCCTTTTCACACTCTACACCTCTCCTCTGTCCAACATCATCCAGTCTCACCGCATACACCACCACCTCTACGCTGAC
This sequence comes from Semisulcospira habei, assembly GCA_036245525.1. Classification (NCBI taxonomy): domain Eukaryota; kingdom Metazoa; phylum Mollusca; class Gastropoda; family Semisulcospiridae; genus Semisulcospira; species Semisulcospira habei. Next base: position 51,461,921 of record BTPG01000004.1, on the reverse strand, counting down.
GACTCACAACTGCTAGACAAAGACAAACTCGACAACACTCAGTCACTACTGACTCGCACGGCTGACTGCTATGAAGACGTGAAAAACTGGATGACAGCAAACAAGCTAAAACTGAACGACGACAAAACGGAAACCATGCTGGTAGGCACTCGCCAGAAACTCTCCGAGCTCCCTCCCTCTCTCCACCTTCAACTCGATAGCATCCCCATCTCCCTCTCTGACTCGGCCAAGAACCTCGGCGTTATCCTCGATTCCTCTCTATCCATGACCAGCTTCGTCTCCGCCACGGCCCAGGCATGCTATTTCCACCTCCGCCGCATCAGTCAGATCAGAAAATACCTCACTACCGAAGCTGCCACCAAACTTGCTGTCTCTCTCATCTTATCTCGCATCGACTACTGCAACTCTCTCCTTTCCGGCCTCCCTCACTCCACCATTTTCACTCTCCAACGCGTTCAGAACAATGCTGCCCGCCTCGTCCTCAGCAAAGAAAACATCCGACCACATCACACCCCTGCTCAAACTCCTTCACTGGCTCCCCATCCCCCAACGCATCCAATACAAAATTCTGTCTCTCTGCTACAAATCCCTGAACAATGCGCTCCTGCCTATCTCTCCAACTTACTTCATCCCTACACACCTTCCCGCTCCCTCCGCTCTGCCTCTGACCCTCTCCGCCTCCACATCCCTCGCACCAAACTTAACACTTTCGGCCCCCGCTCCTTCTCCGTCCACGGTCCATCCACCTGGAACACTCTCCCACTCTCTCTCCGTCAGAAACACTCTCTCTCCTCCTTCCAGTCCGCCCTCAAAACTCACCTCTTTCAACAGTTTTAGCACTATATCACCACACTCCCCACCCCAAGCTGACCGTCGTAATGTATTCCACTGTTTGTGTACGCGAGTCATTGTCTAAAGCGTGCGCATGCGTGCGCGAGTTGTGAGTGCGCGCTTAGAGTTATAATTATTATAAGATAAGCGCATTATAAATACCGTAATTATTATTATTATTATTATTACTTGCATATTATTACAAACTGCTGAGTTTTTTCTATTTATAGCTCCCTTTTTTGCTAGTCTGTCACAAATTTCATTCCAATAAATTCCGCAGTGTGAGGGTATCCAAAGAAAATCGATCCCTATTCCTCTGGACATAATACATACATAATTATGCTGGTCGTTACATAAAAGAAGCAGGGCAAGCTGATTCACTGAGAATAGCGCGAGCTCACATTCCAGCGAATCAAACTGATTAGGCATTTCGGAGTCTGAGTTAGAACTGTCTAGTTATGGTTCATTTAGACACAGGACAATCCAGTTCAGCACAAGTGGTCTTTAAATAAATACAACGCTATCAGTACGAGAAACAGCTAAAAATAGATTGACAAGCTAAAGCCTGTGCAGAATAAATAAGTGGAATTATGCGTGTGCATTTGCTGCGTGTCCCAACTGCCGTTAAAGTTCATTAGGTGTGTCGACTAGGCATAACCAACACAAATGGTGCTGAAATGTGTCTTCAGATTTATGCGTAATGGTACTCATAACTCATTCGCGCCAGCCGCATCCGGATGCGCGGCATAAGCCGCGCATCCGGATGCGGCTGGCCGCGAATGAGTTAATCCACTACTGTCTTCGTCAAAACACGTGCAATTGGACTTCTGATTTCCGAACAGTATCTATTGCATTCAACCCAATGGTTACACACTCCTCACTGGAAGGGGGTCATTAGACTCCAAATGCCACCACTGTCAGTTGCCAAATTAGCTTGTTGTCCGTCAGTCCCCGTCTCACAAGTATTGGTGGGTCCGACAGAGGAAGCCGCTGCGAGTGTCCGTGGACCGCGATAGTGACGCTTCTCCCCAATCTACTACTCACGTCCTCCAGTTGCGTGGATGACGCGGGGGAGACGACGGCTGAAAACTGTGATACCCTGCGCCATGTTGTCGGTGATCAAGTCTAGCAGGACTCACGACCCAGGATTTCATGACGCTCGGCGTGAACGCTTTCTTCAGCTTCAACTCACAGGCGTACATGACAGAGCTGGACATTGCCTGTCAACAGTCGTCGGCATTAACCCATTTAGCTCCGAGTCCCTAGTGACCATGATAATTCAAGTGTAGTGCCAGATTAGCTTGGCGCCTGAAGGCTAATCTGGCACTACCCATGAATTATCATGGGCAGTCAATCTCCTGCAACTGGTACACAGTCATTAGGCAACACCTCCAAAATTTGAGAATTGGGACCTTACGGCTAAAAGGGTTAACCTATTTAGCCCCAACGCACTATAGCCGGAGATTGATCGACCGTTATAATTCAAGGGTAGAGGCGCCAAGCTAATTTGGCACTGCCCTTGAATTAATCATGGCCAATCCATAATCGTTCGGCGAAACCTAAAAAAAAAAAAAAAGGGGGGTGGGGGGGGGGGATGCAGCTGCGGGTTGAATGGGTTATACTTAATACAGTAACGATGCAGTTTACGGTAGCGCGCAAAGGCGCGGTCTGATATTTTAATATAAAATCTAAAACATTTTTAACCCAAAGTCAGGCTGCTCTACCTGCAGGTACTCGGGTTTGACGCCGTAGTGGATGTGGCGTTGCCCAAGGTCAAAACACTGCCTGGCGAGGCTGTCTGAATCGCCAATGAACTCCACGCAGTCCCCGATGACGTCCATGACGGTTTGACACAGGTCGATCACTCGCTCGTTCTTCAACATGGAATCCTCCCATTTATTGCCCACAAAACAGGACAGCTTGCAGTAATCACCAACAGCCTGGAGAGACACATGTTGGGTTTTGACCTGGCTAACTTAGAGGACACAGGCTTTCATTAGTGGTGAAAATAAGCAAAACTGGACACATTCTGACAAGCATGCTTCCTGTGACATGTGTTAACACACATCTTGTGTAGACTGCTTATGATGGTATTAAATGCCTCAAAAGAAATGTGACTCACAAAATTCACTAGAGAACCAGAGACTACCGGTGCACACCATTTACTTAATAAATCTTATTTTATTCAATGTGAATTTCTTTCAGCACAATTTTTATGCTCCAGTGATTGACACAGAGATAAAGAACACGCTCATATCCATTTTATCGGGAAAATATGGCCGCTATCCTAAAAATAAACAATTTTTTGCTTTTCGTGTTTGTAGGTCATGTTGATTATTTAGGTGCCTTTGAAAACGAAATGTAGGTCAAAACCAAACAGACCGGATTTTCATTCACACGGACCCTAGTGACACTGCACACTGGTTTGTTTTCAGCTGTCGTCCTCTGCAGATGCTCCCCATTTTACTTTCAATATCCCATGATGGTAGGGTCACTGATGACGTCATAATCATCACTGTGAGATTTTCAAGACTAAACGGTCCATCTACGGGAGACATAACACACTCTTCATAACATTCTTCAACAGATGACGTCAAAATAAGCAGAACTGAAGCATGTTTACGGAGAAAAACGCTTTAGTGAAAAATTCGCGTTTTATTGCCCAATGGTTTATATTCATCATTAACTCTCACTGCATGTTAGGGCTATCTACCACCTACGCACCTTGGACCAGTTGCACGAGTGAACGTAGTCTAGCGCCAGCCACTAAGCAAGGTGCTCCGCTATAGCGGAGCACCTTGCTTAATGGCTGGCGCTAGACTAAGCTCACTCATGCAGCTGAGGCTTTGTTCTTAAGACCGAAGGGGTTGATTGGATTGAGGCTTTGCATACCTACCGGCGAAAAATGTAGACGTTGTGTTTCAAGGGTTTGTGGCCGTAGCTGTAGTCTTCCCATGTGGACTGCAACAGGTTCTTCTCGTGTTGGTTTAGCAGGTAGCGGGGTCGTAGGTCATGAACGCTGTCGCTGCTTACGGGTTTCACAGCCCCTGACTTGCTCACGCAGCGTCCCATTGCATGTCTCCTATCTCACGTGACCTACACCCAGCGCGTTTTCAGGATTCAGGATTTTATTTAACGTCTTTTCACACATTGGTGACATTAGACAACAACAACAAAAATCAACAACCAAACACACAACTTGTTAATATCAAAGAATAGCAATAATTAACATCCAAACCCACACACACTCTTATTATAATAGTTTACCTACCGGACTATGAATTATGATAGTAACTATTTGAATTGCAATATCACTATGTAAGATGTCATACATATTTTCTGCAAACTCTTCAACTGTTATGTTATCCTGTTATCATATTCCATCTTGTCCAAGGAAAACAGCTTCGTTGATATACAAGTTAAGACTAAATTTTTGGAACACAAAATTCTCAAAAGACAATAGTCATCAAATGCGAGTGCTTAAGACCCATCTCTGTTAAACATATAATCTGTGAATGTCCTATTACAACGAATCTGTTGACACAAAATAACATAACAGTAACACCCTGCGCGTACACACGGGACTCGGTGCTTATGGATTGCGTTTACGTTCCCATCATGTCAGGGATCATACATGTCTCCAGTACGTTTTCGTAGTCTTAGCATTCTCCACCTCTGACACACACTAATCTCACGCACAAAGATCGAGGCTATCTGGGGCTGGACGCGCGACAGCAACATGGCGAGTGAAAGTGCAGAACGTCGAGACCTTAGAATTGTGCCGTATTTTGAGCATTAGCAAATATCTGACCACATATAAAAAATCAGCCTCCTGTAAACCAATCACAGCCATTTGCATTGAAGCTTGATTGAACTGTGTTCGAAGAAACGTGTCAGCAAATTGAGCGTTCAGATTGTGATTTTATGATTTTCTTCTACACATTTGAAATATATGAGTGTTTTGTCAAAGCTTTCGCGGAACTTGTAACATACTGAGCGCACACTATTTTTTTTTAAAAAGATTTGACAGCACATTAACATTGTTGGAGGGGTCAACTCGGTTATATTTTGTGAATTTAGCCAACGAAAAACGAACGCAGTTTGAATTCAATTATCGGTTGTGGACCTACTTAGTGTTGTCCCATGCTGCCCCCCTCAATGTTTCCAGTTTGATGAATTCAAGCATGTGTGGGTGTGCGTCAGGTAGATAAATAAGCTAGCGGGTTAACACTATCTACAAGTGTTTTCCTCTCTTAACCATTTCGCAGTTGGTAGCCATTTCAGAAGTGTTTTTCACAGGCATCATTTCAACCAAATCGCTGCTGACAGCTAAAGGGTTAAAATTGTCGAAGTCAGACGACTGCAGCAGAATAAAATTTATGACATTCATCACTCTGTGTGTGTGTGTGTGTGTGTGTGTGTGTGTGTGTGTGTGTGTGTGTGTGTGTGTGTGTGTGTGTGTGTGTGAGTGAGTGTGGCAGCACTACTCAATCATCTAAATGGATTAACTATAACATTTGAAGGGTAGTGCCATGGTACTTTCATGTGTTAAGCTAATCAGACAATACCCTTAAGCTATCCGCACAGCTGATCCCTGTTTTCTTGGAATCAAGAATGTAAGCCAAAACTTTACTAATACAATGACATTCTATAGCAAAACACGCACACATACACACGTGAGAACAGGCACCCAACTTAAATTTTACAGCAACAAAAATAAACGTTAGCACAGCAGAACCTGTTCTGGCAATCACCATTTTTGCTAGAAGAAAGTGGCCTTAGACATCTCATGTTCTCTCAAGAGAGGACTTGTAGGGCAAACAGTGTCATCCCGGCTGCAGCCACCTAAATGTTGGTCTGTAAAGACAGGTGATCAGCTATAAGGATGGTCGCTCAAAACAGTTTCTGCTGTAGACCATAAAGTCTACACATGCAAGTTTCTCTCAGTCACACTCAACACACTTGCACATGCACCCGGCACACACGAGCAGACGAATTCGGATCAACCACTCCTTTCTCCGTTGAGTTTCGGTTGCTTTTGGAAAAGTATGAAATGAAAGTTTCGCGTTTTCATCATTCTGTGAACTATTTGATGTGCACACAGAAACAACGCAATGGTGTTTCGATCTGCGCTTCGACTGCTCCTTCTCTGTCGCCATGAAAGTACTGTCTGCCCCTCCCACATGTTCCCCATAAAAATTATAGCCTCGCTTTCGATGCGACCTTCACCTCATGAATATTCGTTGAGAATGGTCCATGACGACGACTTCCCCACCCAATGCGCCAAAGGCCATTGGGCCGACGTCGGCCCGATGACCTTTTGCGCATTGGGGAAGTCCTCTATGTGTTGTTGGACAAGTAGCTCAAATCTTCGCGCTCGCGTAATCCACTCCAGGCTGAGTAAAACAAAGCCAGAAATAAACATGCCGCACACGGATGATCATGGCCCTTCTGGCTAGCGGAATCTAGTACAACCACCTTGTAGCCGGCTCCACCCAGAATGATGATCATGGCGTGACGGACGTCTTCATGACATCACATCCGTGTGGAGAAAACGTCACTAAGAACACGCTCCTCCGGCGCTTCCAATATGACGTAAACGAAACAAACATGGGCATGGGCATGGACATAGGCATGAGCAGGGCTTCGGGGCGTACCTCACGTCACTGGTAACTTACGCCGTGATGATAAGAGGGTATGTCTGTCTATATATCTATCGATCTTGATAATCAACCAGTCTCAACGACTATTAACTTACTGGTGGCAAAGCTGACGAAGGGCATCAGGCATACTAAACGACAGGACATAAATGGAGTGCGTTTGATATGCTTGTGAACCACTTTGCTTTCCGCAATATTTCTCTGCCACTTGCGGAAGGCAGTTTTGACTGACACATCTTTGAGAGAATTGTGATGCCAGCCTAATTCACGAGAATGAGTTTTGTGTACGAGACTGTGTGTACCAGGCTCGAGTAAGAAGAGCAAAATCAGAGGTTGTCGATAGTTTAGTTATCTGTTTAGTTCTCTGCTGTGGGTTCTCTGCAAGTAATCGAGTGTAAATTTTCATGGGAAACACAAATACAAAGTGGTCTCCGTCATTTTCAAAAGCGGTCGTCGTGTATCGTCAAACTGCAATTATTTTGGTACGAGAGGATCAGAAGAGTAGCTTTTCTCTTTCAGCTGACCCAGTGCACAAAGGCCATCGGGCCGACGGCGGCCGCCGTTGGCCTGCGCACGGCTGAGGTCAGCCCGATGACCTTTTGCGCATTGGGGATTTCCACACTTTGAACCCTTTCAGCTGATAATTTGACATGATCATACCTGTGAGCCGGGAGGATTAGCAGGCTTATGTACCTGCTGTTTATAAAACGTGTTTTTGTCGGGCAGTTCTACTGATAAAGAACCCTTTTTCATTTAAAAAGATATGCCTCTTGCAGTTAAATCGTTTTCACGTTTTCTAAGCAGAAGTTAACATCATTACTTTAACCATTTGGTCGTCGGTGGCGCGTTTTGTCGCGATGATTCCTAGCCGGAACAGCCATCGATCTGTTCCATGGACGATTCTTAATGAGCTTGGGGTCAAAAGGTCGCGTGCGCGAAAACGAGGCTATCTGGGGCTGGACGTGCGACAGCAACATGGCGAGTGAAAGCGCAGAACGTCGAGGCCTTAGAGTTATGCCGTATTTTGAGCATTAGCAAATATCTGACCACATATACAAAATCAGTCCCCTGTAAACCAATCACAGCCATTTGCATTGAAGCTTGATTGAATTGTGTTCGAAGAAACTTGTCAGCAGATGGAACATTCAGAAGATTGTGGTTTTATGATTTTCTTCTACACATTTGAGATATATGAGTGTTTTGTCAAAGCTTACAGGGAACTTGTAACACTGAGTGCACACTATTTTTTCCCCCAAAGATTTGACTGCACATTAGCATTGTTGGAGTGGTCAATTCGGGTATATTTTGTGATTAGCCTCCAGCGAAAAACAACACAGTTTGAATTCAATTATGGGTTGTGGGCCTACTTAGTGTTGTCCCATGCTGCACCCCTCCCCATCCCCCCTCAATGTTTCCAGTTTGGTGAATTCAAGCATATATGGGTGTGCGTCAGGTAAATAAATAAGCTAGCGGGTTAACACTATCTACAAATGTGAGTCCTCTCTTAACCATTTCGCAGTTGGTAGAAATTTCAGAAGTGTTTTTCACATGCATCATATCAACCAGATCGATGCTGACAGCTAAAGGGTTAAAATTGTCGAAGTCAGAAGACTGCACAATAAAATGTATGACATTCATCACTCTGTGTGTGTGTGTGTGTGTGTGTGTGTGTGTGTGTGTGTGTGTGTGTGTGTGTGTGTGTGTGTGTGTGTGTGTGTGTGTGTGTGTGTGTGTGTGTGTGTGTGTGTGTGTGTGTGTGTGTGTGTGTGTGTGTGTGTGTGTGTGTGTGTGTGTGTGTGTGTGTGTGAGCGTGGCAGCACTGCTCAATCATCTAAATGGATCAACTATGACATTTGAAGGGTAGTGCCATGGTATTTTCATGTGTTAAGCTGATCAGACAATAACCTTAAGCTATCATAGCTGTTTTCTTGAAATCAAGATTGTAAGCCAAAACTTTAATACATTGACATTCTTTAGCAAAACACGCACACATACACACGTGAGAACAGGCACCTAACTTATATTTTACAACAACAAAAATAAATGTTAACAGAGCAGAACCTGTTCTGGCAATCACAATTTTTGCTAGAAGAACGTGGCCTTAAACATCTCAGTCATGCTGTCTCAAGAGAGGACGGTCTTGTAGGGCAAACGGTGGCATCCGGGCTGCAGCCACCTAAATGTTGGTCTGTAAAGACAGGTGATCTGCTATAAGGATGGTCGCTCTAAACAGTTTCTGCTGTAGACCATAACGTCTATACATGCAAGTTTCTCTCATACCCGCAACACACTTGCACATGCACCCACACACGAGCAGACGAATTCGGATCAACCACTCCTTCCTCCGTTGAGTTTCGGTTGCTTTTGGAAAAGTATGAACTTAAAGTTTTGCGTTTTCTTTATTCTGTGCTCTATTTGATGTGCACACAGGAACAACGCAATGGCGTTGCGATCTACGCTTCGACTGCTCCTTCTCTGTCGCCATGAAAGTACTGTCTGCCCCTCCCACATGTTCCCCATATAGCCTCGCTTTCGATGCGACCTTCACCTCATGAATATTCGTTGAGAATCGTCCATGGCGGGCTGTCATTGCTACAATGTGCTAATACAACGTCATTGCTACAATGTGCTAATACAACGTCATGACTACAATGTGCTAATACAACGTCATTGCTACAATGTGTTAATACAACGTCATTGCTACAATGTGCTAATACAACGGGTTTTCAATGTTGTCTTGCCTCAGCTAAGACGTCTCTCCCCATCTTTTCACACTACATGTCAGTAAGCAGTCGTACCAGAGGTCTTTTGCCTTTTGAGGGTAACGGAAGGAACTCTTGTGCGTACAAAGAAGAAGAAGAGCAGAAAAATCTTTCATTTTACGACATTCAAAATTAAAAATTTAAGACCGTTATCCCATTTTGACCAGCATTATTGCGAGGCATACTAAGAACATTTATAATGGGATATGGCGGTCTAGTAACCCTTTACTGCCTGGAGTAGGTCGCTTTAAACTAGACTACTAGACATTAGCTCGTTTACCCTTGATACGATCTAACATGAGATAAGAGTTAGTTCAAGGGTGGTGGCAGGACAGTTTGTCGCCTAGAGGCGACAAACTGTCCTGGCACCACCCTTGAACTATCATGGTCAGTCTATCTCCTGACCTGTAATATTACCTTCCTAGTACATCTCACAAATCTAAAAAGAAAAATTAAGCTGACGATTTAATGACTACACTATTAAACACATTGAGCTCACAAGCGGGCATTTCCCAATTCGGAAGTTGCCCTCTAAAGACTACGTTGAAGCCAAGCTGCTCTGGCACCACCCTTGAACTATCGTATCGTGGTCGATCCATGCCTTGGAGGGTGTCAGGGCTGAATGAGCGATCCACTAGTATGTGTGCAGGGTCGCTGGATGAAATCTTTGGGCGCGCATGCATCGGTCATGTGACTGGCGGGCGGTGACCAATGGGTTGCTTTAAAAGTAGAGAGGATACTCTCTCTCCTGTACGCAGCAAGGCGTCGGCTGTCAGTGGTTGCAGTCTCGACACCAAGGTGACGGCGTCGGAGAAAGCCCTCGTCCAGAAGTCATGGGCGGACTTTAAACAAGGGGACTACGTCTCAGACTTCAACTGGCTCTATTTCAAGTCGGTAACAGCGTTAACCCTTTGGCTGTCGGTAGCGGTTTTTGTCGCCGATCGCGACAAAAACCGCTACCGACAGCCAAAGGGTTAAGTGAGAAGAGTTCATAATTAGATTGAAGTTTTCAAAGCGATTGTTGTTTTAAGTCCCTAAAAAAAAACTCTTAACTCTTTGCCTACTAAATAACTTTTCTGTAGTTATGTAATCTGCCACCGAGTCATTGTGTTAAGAGTTCGTTTCTGGATCCGGTACGAATGCCAAGTAAAGGCTTGTAGCGAGACGTTCAGCGCCAAAAAGAGTCAAGCACACGCACTGTTAGCGATCCTTGGCTGGGCGGATCTCCTCGCCGATAGTGTTCTGGAGGAAATGATCTCGCGGTGGGTGAAGTCGACATCCGTAGGCAAACAGCTACAATGTCTGATCAAGTGTCTGATTTTTGACCTTACGACAATAATCCGCAGGGTCCAGAATTGCAGGCCAGCACACAACCTGCGAAGACTAACCGCTAGTTCGACTTTCACTACAGTCTGTTTCAAAAGTCGAAAGAGTAATTGTTGACGTTTTGACTGTCGGTTTTTGTTGCGCGATGATTTCTTCAGGAAAACCGCTACCGACAGACAGTGAGTCAAATACATGTCTTTATACATTACCAGATTGTGTTGGTCTGTGATTCTGGACCTTACAGCGTACATCCGTCAGGGCCTAAACTACAGACCAGTTCACAAGCGATACCCAGGTCAGCCTCGGTATAACGCGCTCCTGTATAACGCGGTATCGGACAGCACGCGCGCTGATCTCTGGAACCGACGGGGATGCTCGTTTGGCGAAAGGTCCTCGGGCCGACATCAGACTTAGCTGGCCCGCGCACGACCGTGCGCGGACCAGCTAAGGCTGACGTCGGCCCCGAAAACCATCTGCTTGCCAAGTGGGTTTTCTTCACAGTTCTATGTAGATTCAGCTCTACAATAACGCGATCGCGCACAGCGCAGTCTGACTTCATTTCTCCCAAGCACCGCGATAAACTGAGGCTGACTTGTATTCTGACGTTATATAGCAAAAGCCAGTATATCCATATTTTATAAAAGCGATATTTTCAAATTATTGCTATGCCATACGAAAATCTCGCTTTTCTCGAATATAGACAATATACTGGCTTTTGCTAAGGGCAGTATTGCAGAAATGTCACAAATTTAGGCCACGCCAAACGCGAACTGCTTGAGCCTTATCAATCTGTGTTTGTGCAGATTGTTTACGGGCAGGCCTGACCTCGTTAAACTGTTCAAGTGGGTAAAAGCCCCCATCAGCTACGAGACTCTGTTTGAGAACAAAAACCTTCAGCGCCACCTGGGAGTTCTGTCAGACTCGATGGACCTGGCAGTCAGTAACCTGCATGACATGGAGTACGTATCGCAGCTTTTCTTTGACATTGGAAGCAGGCACGTGGTCTACGGAGCCAATGCAGACGACTTTATGGTAGGCGGCTCAGGATTCAAGATTCGCAATACTGACTCTGTTGTCCTCCCGTACCGTGCGTGTGTAACTTCCCCAGATAGACCCAGTATGCTACTAGTACTTATTCAAATGAGATGCTACGCGTCTCATTTGAATAGAAGAGTAATTGTGGTGTACTCCCCGACTGTGTCTATCTGGGGAGTACTCCAGCAAAAGGTACTGGCATACATGTGCAAATGTGTCTTTGGCTTCAAATGAACAAAAAAAGATAAAACACACACGCGTCATGTAAGGACGAGTAAGAAAATAATCAGACGAAATCAATTCAATAACAGACAGCTACTAATAAAACAATTTCAACAAACGACCCACTGAACACATGCATACACGCACACATACATACACACACGCGCGCGCGCGCGCGCGCTCACACACATACACACACACGCACACACACGCACACACATGCACACGTGTCAAACAGGTCATCAGTGGGCGGACTTGAACAGTTTTGAGAGATTCTGAAAGATAGACTGGACTGCGAGAAGAGCGTTTCTTGTGAGAGACTACTGCACAGCAGAGGACTCTAAAAATATGAAAACTGAACGGCGCTGCCCAAAGGGTTCACTCCAATAGACCGACCCATTCCTATGGCGGGAAGATTTAGGCTCCGCCCCGTTAGTCTGGGTCCAGCAAGCGGCTGCTACCCGTGCTTCACGGAAAATAGCGCGAGTGTAGACTGCTAGTATAGTAAAGCGCGCTGTTCGACTTTGATTTTTTTTTTTTTTTTATTTATTTTTTTTTTTTTTTACCATTTGAGTTTAGGATGGTATATCTTCTAAAGTATACCATTATAGGAGCTGTTAATAAAAAGTCAGTACAAACTAGGTAGTGGGTTTAATCAGTAGCCTACAATTTTCGTGCAGGCATAAGATACTTTTCTGTGTGCACACCAACTACCAGCAGAAGAAAAATCTTAAGATTTCAGTCTGTCTAAAAACATCTCTTTTTTCCTTCTGAGAACTGCTGCTAGTGCTGCGGGTCTGTTTACATCACTGAGGTGTCTCTCACCCCAGCCATACGGGGTCAGCGTACAAGCACAAATGCTGCACACACAACTGACAGATCTACAGTCCAATTTAGCAAACCAAATGTAAATACAAGCGATCAAGTCAGACTATGAATAATGTGGAACACAGAAAAGCAGACCTTTAGTGATGTCTCACTCTTGTGAATCCTTCAGGGTTCAGTTGATCATGTGGCCGACCGCAAGCCGCTTTAGTCCACTCTTTCGTGTCTGCAGTCGTGAGTAAAAGGTTTCGGAAATGGAAAAAACTGCACATCTGGATATCGATCAGGGTATCGGGACTATGACTTACATACCCCATAGCTGCAGTGCTTTCCAGTACCGCTGAAATCGGCTTTAAAAAAAAAAACCAGAAAATACAGACGCGCCTAGCAACGAATTCGATTATGCCGGAGCTCGGCGTGACGTCCGGAATGGTTCTACAGCGTGCTGATTGGTCGAAGGGCTCTTGCGCGCGCTAATTGAGTGATATTTCAGCCCAAAAGTGGGTCGTTCTATTAGGGAAGGGCCGGGACGCAATAGGCAGGGGACGGGGAGAGGAGGGGTGGGGGGTGGGGGTGAGGCTGTGTGAAAGTTTTTCAGCCCTGTAACTGGTGAGGCTACGTTTACACGAACGACTCCCAACAACGAACGAGAGCGAGGCGACGGTGGCCGGATACGCTTGTATCATGGGCATAGACAACACTCCAAACATTTTCAAGGGGAGGCTCATGCGGATCTATGCCTCTTGGAAATGTTTGGTGTGTTGTCTATGCTTTGTGTACTATGACTTTGCTGGGGGGGGGGGGGGGGGTTGTTTGGTTTTTTTCGTTGTTGGGAATCGTTCGTTCCAAACGAAACCTAAAATTCTACTATTAAGCTTGGCTGACCGAAAAGTGTACTGTGTGTTTCCAGTTGTTCGTCCATTCCTTCCTATTTGCACTGGAGCAAAAGCTTGGCAGCACGCTGACAGAGGAGGCCAAGCAGGCCTGGCTATCTGTATTCACTTTCTTCGTACAGCGTATGACTGAAGGATTTAAAGTCAGCGCGACTACGGGGCCTTCGTCTGACACCTCCGCCTCGACAAGTTTCATCCAGCCCTACTTCATGCGCATGGCGGCCGCAGACAATCAGCAAGAGGCGTAGAGATTCATGCGCCCCCCCCCCCCCTACTCCCCCCCCCTCCCCACCCCTCCTCCCCCTGGCCCAGAATACCGGAACTCACTAAGAGTTACGCCTACGGCTTGCCGTTTGTTTTCGTCTTCTCTCGGCTTTGATATGTGAGTGAGTTTTCGTTTGCGACACTGAATCGGCACCCAACAAGTCAAGTAGATTTTATTTTTCCCGCTCTCCGGGAAATTTGTCTTTAACATCACATCTGAAAAAAAATCAATCGTAATAATAAAGATAAAGTATACATGAAGTTTAAAATGAAAACAATAGGTATATCATAATATTAAAACATAGCATGCGAAACTCGCACCACACATTCACCACACCATCGAACGAGAGCGAAACTGATCACCACGCTTGTACCTAGAGCATAAACATTACTCCAAACATCTCCTGTTGGAGATGTTTGGTATGCTGACTATGCTTGTGGCAGAATGCAGTCATTCGCCATCTTGGCTCTCTTTCGTTGCTGGGATTCGTTCGTTGCAAACGAAACCTGACTATTGAATCTCGGGTTCAGCCTGGGTACCTGGAATGACCACATTTTAACGTTATCCTGTGAAGACTATATTACGGATCAGGAGAGGGTTCGACCATGATAGTTCAAGGGTGGTGCCAGGATAGCTTAGCACAATTCATTAACTTCACGGGTGAAAGCTCTTTCTTAGTGTCAAAATGAACTTAGAGACAAGAAAAGAATGCACTACGTTGCCAGAAGAGCAACTATAAATTTGTGTAGTTGCAGTTGACCTTTTTAGTCGCCTTTCTTTCTTTCTTTCTTGCGATTGTCTTTGCCTCCACCAATGAATTGATGACGAGTGACTGAGGTCCCGTACGGCCAGCACATAAGATAACGCGGGTTAGTAGTGTATATTGAAATAAACTTTGCATTCAGATTGTTATACAGAACAATCTTTGGCCAAGGCGAGTCGCACTGACGCAACACTCGGGGGACGCTAGTGAGGTCACGGTCCGGTTTGAAACGAACGACTTCCGCCAACAACGCACGAGAGCGAAATCACTGCGGACCACCAATTTGTATCATAAGCACAGAAGACAATCCAAACATCTCCAAGAAGCATAGATCCTCGTGAGCCACTGGGCTCATGAGGATCTATGCCTCTTGGATATGTTTTGAATGTTGTCTGTGCTTATAGGTAGATGCTGCCTACGCGCCAAGACTTCGCCCTCGTTCGTTGTTGGGAGTCGTTCGTCGTAAAACGAAACGCTCACTACTCAAGCATTGGAAAGGTACGGAGAACACTACTGGCGATTCGTGAACAATGCTTCCTACTCAGTGATACATGTAACTCCCACTGGGTAGTCATGTGCAGTGTTATCCTGAACCCCGGATGTCTTGTGCTACATGTGAACGACGAAACAAAAACAAACAAACAAACAAAAACTTCAAGCTGGTTTTGATGCATACGTTCTCGAATCTTCTGCACACCCTGGACATGGCTGAACCGACGGCCCATTGTATGCTTGACTTGCCATGAAATCAAGACAGTGCAACGCCCTGCTGATTGCTTTAATCCACTGCTTTGCCTGGCCAGCCATGTGTAGTTGAGTGCTCTGGGGCTGTGCACAAGTGAGCTTAGCCCTGGGCCAGCCACTATAGCGGAGCCCCTTGCTTAGTGGCTGGCGCAGGACTAAGCTCACTCATGAAACTGGCCCCTGGTCTGTAATTTGGGGCCTTTCGGCTTTAAGCTGTGATGTCCAGAGTCACGCGCCAGCACACGCGTGTTACGAACTTAGCCCATTCGGCCCTGACGCACTACAGCAGGAGATGGGTCGACCATGATAATTCAAGGGTAGTGCCAGATTAGCTTGGCGCCTGTGGGCGCCAAGCTAATCTGGCACTGCCCTTGAATTATCATGGTCGATCCTTCTGCTGCAACTGGAGCATAGTCATTAGATGACGCCTCCAACAAAATTTGGGAAATACGGCCGTCCGGCTGAATGAGTTAACGTAATTAATTTTGGTCATTGACCAGTGCCAGTCTGGGCTTTTTATTCCTGAGTCAATTTTTTTTTTTAATTTTTTTTTTTTTTGGGGGGGGTGGGGTGGTGGCAGGCGGGGGGGGGGGGGGGAGGGGGGCAGCAGCAGGCATTCTGAGTTTGTGATAAAGTCGGCGTGACTGTTTTGGCATTTCATTTCGTGGCGTGAGTCACCGCCTTCACCCCTATTGTTAAGCGTGAGGTCTTGGTTTTTGTAGGTTGCACTGTCTTTGTATACGGTGCTGCCTTTTGCTTGACTGTGAAGTGAAACCCCATCCTGGCTGACTGTCGGTGACTGAACTGTGTGTATATGATCGGATCTTGGGGCTTGCTACTATCTTCTAATACTTTTAATAGCATCCTGACTTCTGTTCTGCCCGCTGACTATTCTCGACAGCGTCTTCCCAACTTTGAGATATGATAGTTTGGTACAAGTGTTGAAACTGTTGTGAACGAAGCAAATGATTTTGTTTAGTCCCTGTTTTATTTTATCAGTATAATTTTTATTAATTCAAGTTACCAAAATACAGTTTCAAAGTCTATGTGACATTTGTTTTATCTGTGCGAGAGAGAGAGAGAGAGAGAGAGAGAGAGAGAGAGAGAGAGAGAGAGAGAGAGAGATTGTCTCCCTTTCGTGTTTGTAAACTGTATTTGCCAGGCGTCACGGGAGAAAACTGGGCATGAAACATTGAAAAGTGGGCTCATGGCACAAAATTGTCTCCCATATGGAATCATAATGACGTCATAAAACGTCATTGAAATACGATGTAAGTAACACAGTGACGACATAAATACACGCGTCGGAATTCACACAATGAAGCCTGGTACAAGCCTATGACAAGGGAAGCGTGGTGGGTGGGTTTCCATTTACGATGAGAACATGATAGGTTCAGTGTAGTGCCGGGCTCATGCAAGCGCGTAAGCAGCACGTGAGACTTTCATGTCTCTTCCTGAAAGTTGCGCGGCGGCTCCACCGAAGCCGAGAAAGTCTATGTGCAAGCTTGTGGAAGACAACAAGAACTTCCAGGGCGTACACCTTGTTCCGGGTCGCTTAACAGCAGATGACTTGGAGTACATCAACACCATCACCTGCGGCAACTTCACCGAGCTCATCCGCACACGCCGCAAGGGAGTCGACGAGATCATATTGGCGAAGGCTTTCGACCCGTACGTGTGGCGCGCAGAGTACCTGTACAGTGCCGAGCTGCGCTTCCTAAAGACAGTGCAAGGGCCATGGATACTCAAGTTCATCGGATACATCGAGGATGTGGCGGAGAACTTCCTCCTCTTAGAGTACCTCCCCGACGGCAACCTCCTTCAGCTGGCCAAGGCACACCACCTCCAGGAGCGGCAAATCAAGTCAGTGGTACTCTTTACCAACGCACCAGCTAAGTGCTAGGTCAAACATCCCATACAGCCTGGGCCGGCCAGTCACCCCCTTCCCTGCCACTGTACGTACAGTTTTGTTTCTAATATCTGGCTTCATTCAACGACTAAAAGCCACAACCATCCAAGAAACATGGACGCAAATTTGACTCAACGAGAGACATGGATCCTCATGAGCCCCCGCAGTCGCGGGGGCTCATGAGGATCTATGTCTGTTGTAGTTGGATCGTGTTCACTTTCTCTCGGCAGTAAAGGGGTTCTGTTGACGCTACATGTCAGGCTCCTCTGCGTGACCGCCCGTGGTTCTCGCCCCTGAAATCAGGTTAAAAAATCGACTGATCGGTTCAGATCGCTTTTTGAGACATACCGAGCCGCAACTGTGGAGCAAGGAAGTTACCCGAAGGTCATATATCGCCCGCAGCGTACCTTACCGGTAACTGTGCAACTCAAAATGGCGCGCGGATTAAATGTATGCACGTGTTTAACCTGTTCCGTGCCAGTTGAGGCAGACTGTGTTGCTGCAATCTACTTTGATTTAACGCCATAAAACCCTAGCTGTCCCAGGAACATGGATTCAAAGTGGTGTAAGCAAGAGCTATAGATCCTCGTGAGCCCCCGCAACTGCGGGGGCTCACGAGGATCTATAGCTCTTGCAGTTGGGTGGTGTTCACGTTTTATCGGCACCCAACAGGTTAACTTTTCCCCCAGCCCACACGCAGCTGGTTTCCTTGAGCTGCGCAGAATTTCTTCCCTCAGACCGTATCTCACAGAAAGTGCGGCGTCAAGACTTGTAAATGCATTCATTACGTCCAGGCTCGATTTTTTTTTGCAATTCTGTGCTGGCAGGTTTACCGGCAGATCAGATTTCACGCTTGCAGATGATTCAAAACAATGCGGCGCGTCTCATCTTGAAGAAACGAAAGAGAGACCACGTTACGCCTCTACTGAAGCAGCTGCACTGGCTGCCCGTCAAATTCCGCTGCCAGTACAAAACTGCAATTTTCGCCTATCGGCATTTTGACAGATCTCTCCCGCCGTACCTCTCTGCCAAGCTGTCTGCTTATCAGCCACCACGCACCCTCCGTTCCTCCAGTGAAAAACTTTTTAAAATCCCGAAGCTTAACATGAAAACTGTCGGGGAGCGTTCTTTCACCTTTTTAGCCCCAAGTGTGTGGAACTCTCTGCCAACTGAAATGCGGCATCTGCCCACATTGTCACCGGTTCAAAGCTCACTTAAAGACTTTTCTTTTTTGTCGGGCATTTTAACACTTAGCTCATATTTAGCTAACTGTTGACTGACTGCCACTTTTTTTCTGATCCCAGAGGAAGTGAATGTAAGGGGAAGGGATGGGGTGGTTTAAGGTAGTGTATAATTGTGCGTGTGTGTCTGAGAGAAAGGGTGTGCCGTTTTGCATGCGCAGTGAGTCCAGTGTTTTCCTGGAGAACAGCGCTATACAAGAACTATGTATTATTATTATTACGCACAGAAAGATTCGGGGTCCCAAACACGCTTAGAAAAGACAGTTGCAAGACAATTGTAAAATCCAGACCAAAAAGGTGACTGCCAAGCGTGTAAAATGCAGAGAATACCTAAACGGTGAAAGAAACACGTTTAGAAAAGACAGTTACAACTCTATTTATTAAATATTTCGGGTAAATACCCTTCTTCAATATTTCAACAAACAAATATAGTGATCAGTTGCTACTTATCTTCATTAGGAATGTGGCAACTCTATATCTATATTTGTTTGTTTGTCATTTTCAAGAAGGGTATTTACCCGAAATATTAATAAATTGTGTTGTAACTGTCTTTTCTAAGCGGGTTTCTTTCTCCGTTGGGTTCTTCTCTTCTCAAGACAATTGTACACGCTTGGCGATCACCCGGATGATGTGTGGCTAGGCCAGTATGCGGAAACGAAGTAACCTCCATATTGGTGTGCTGGTGTGTGTTCCACCAGACGGCTACATACAGGATCTACGCAACGGAGATGCTCATGATGATGCAGCAGAAAAGTTTCATCCGCAAATGCGGGTGTTTGTGAGGATGTCACACTGGTTGTCTCCCTCGATTCGCCACCGCTGATCAGCGGTAGCGAATCAAGGGACTGAGACAACCAGTGTGTGGTGACGTATGTCTCTTGCTAGGTGTCTCGCATCCCTATGTCGTTCCTTGCAGGCTCTACGCAGCGGAGATGTTCATGGCCGTGGACTTTATCCACGAGAATGGCTTCATGCACCGCAATGTCATGTTGTCGAACTTCCTGGTCCACGGCTCCGGCCACCTGAAGCTGGCTGACTTCGGCCTGTCGTACCAGTTCAGAACCGAAGAGAAGAAGGTAAAGCACGCGTCTGTCCTCGGCACTTTTATTTTTAGAGAGGAGGGGGGGGGGGTGTTCACCGTGGTTCACTGCCAACAGCTACAGATGATGTATCCGAAACCATCACAGATCACTCTCGGATAATCCTGCCTAGTACGACGCACGAGTATAAGGACAGTACGAAGCAGAGATTTTTTTTTTTTTTTTTTTTTTTTTTTAAACGTGCGTCTGTGGCGGCTTTTGCTGATCTGCGTGTCGAAGTTCGCTGTGCCAAGGAACGAACATCGGTAATATGCGTCGACAGTTGTCTTTCTTAACCCATTTAGCCCCGACGCCCGACAGCAGGAGATGGGTTGACCATGATAATTCAAGGGTAGTGCCAGATTAGCTTGGAGCCTGAAGCCGCCATGCTAATCTGGCACTACCCTTAAATTATCATGGTCAGTCTATCTCCTGCAACGGGTACATACTCGTTAGGCAACAGCTCCAAAATTTGAGAAATGGGACCTTGGGGCTAAAAGGGTTAACCTGCAGTTTTTTCTATCATTCCGTAGAGGGTAATGAGATTTGGAAATCTCTAGATCTATAATTGATGGGAGGGAGGGGGAGGGATGGGTGGATGGACGGACGGACGCAAGGATGGATGGATGGATGGATCTCTCCATCATCGATTGATAGTTTGATGTCTGGTGACACCACTAATTTTAACCCCACGGCCGCATTTAAAAAACTGGTGTCTTCTATATGATAATTCAATGGTAGTGCCAGATAAGCTTGGCGCCACCTTAATTATCACGGTCGATCTGCTGTAGTGCGTCGGGGCTAAATGGACTAACAGTGTCCAACCAGTAAAGACTATAAAACGGTCATCGACCATGTTCCTATCGCTCATTGGTAGTGCTGGATGAACTTATGTTCGATAGGAACTATACTTGAACCATCGATAATGAATCTTCCATGCCTTGCGCGTTGCTCTGAGATTCGTAAGCAAAGGCATTCACCTCGCGGGTAAACATCTACAGATATTGCTGCTCGATTAATACAACTTTGCTGTGCATGGTTGTTGTAACTGTAGCAAAAGAAAGTGACCAGCCCGGTGTTCGCGACCACCATGAGCTTAACCAACATCATCAGCCCGACCAACCCGATAGATGGCAGCACCACTGACCCCATGAATCCGTCACCGCGAGCTGTCGAGGGCAACACATCATACTGTGCACCAGAGGTAAGACTGAGCAGAAACGAAATGTTTTCCAAGTAGCATAACGTCTTTGGACCCACGCCGGCCGCAGTGGCCCCGCGCACGACCGTTGTGGGCCCGAGGACCTATGCTTATTGGGTTGCACATACATTATATATATATATATATATATATATATATATATATATATATATATATATATATATATATATATATATATATATATATATATATATATATATATATATATATATATATATATATCTGTGTGCTTAATTGTCAGTTTTCACATTAACCCATTGGCTGTCGGTAGCGATTTTTGTCGCGATGATTCCTGCTGGTAACCAGGCGTACCGTACGTATTAACAACGCTCCGACCATCTCCAACAGGCACAGATCCCCATGAGAGGAGGCGTGAGGCTCATGAGGATATATGCCTCTTTGAGATGTCGGAATGTTACACGCTGGTTATCGGCCACGATTCGCTTTCGTTCGTTGTTGGGACTGAGTCGTTTGGCATAAACCTGACCTCTCTAACACCTGGGACCAGTTGCATGAATAAGCTTAGCCTTGGGCAAGCCACTCACCCCGCTATTGCGCCCCAACACTCACCCCGCTATAGCGCCACAACGCCCACCCCGCTATAGCGCCACAACACTCACCCCGCTATAGCGCCACAACACTCACCCCGCTATAGCGTCACAACACTCACCCCGCTATAGCGCCAAAACACTCACCCCGCTATAGCGTCACCCCGCTATAGCGCCACAACACTCACCCCGCTATAGCGCCACAACACTCACCCCGCTATAGCGCCACAACACTCACCCCGCTATAGCGCCACAACACTCACCCCGCTATAGCGCCACAACACTCACCCGGCTATAGCGCCACAACACTCACCCCGCCATAGCGGAGCACCTTGCACAGGTCTAAGCCCACTCCTGCAACTGAGCCCTGGCACTCACTACCATGGTGTGTCAAGGCCAATATCTCATACAACACACTCTTTTCAAATGACGAACGCATTAACAAATGTTGTGCGCTGTTCGTAGGTGTTACATCTAATGTTATATGTATCTTTGATATAAGACCGCATGGCTTCGGGATGTAAATAATATCAACGTTAAGCTGTCAGTTCCAAAGTCACAGTCCTGAACATTTAACCCCCTCGCTGTTGGGAAAAGTGAACGCTATCCAACTCAGTGTAGGAGACATAAATCCTTACGGACACCTGCATTCGCGGGGGCGGCCCGTGAGGATTTATATCTCTTGTTAGCACTGTGTTATTTAGGTCTGTCTTCCGTCTCATCTGCGTCTGTGTTTTTCACGGGAAAATGTCGGTCAGTGTGTAGTGATTGATTTCAGACTCGCAATTCCTGATCACAGGCAGCAAAGGGAATATTTGAAACTCAAGCGCATTTTGTGTAGGTCTTGCGTCTGGTGCTGCCCAAAAGCCGGTTCCGAAGAAATAAAGGCTATTCCCACCTGTGTGACTACTGGTCAGTGGGGGTGGCTATCTACAACCTGCTCTATGGACGCCTGCCTTTCGAGTCCGACGCTGCGGGATGTGTCATGGACAAGGTCCGTTGAGTCTTGAGCCCGCCTTTTTTTCCCTTCAGTTCTAATCATACTGATGCGATAATTTTCGATTCTAGACCTTACGGCCTTAGGACTTATGGACCAAAATCACAGACTAGCCTAACAAATTCCTTTGGGCGTTGGCGACTTTGAGGTCGGCACACACACATCAAAGAGCAGGTTCAGAGGCTTATAAGGATCGCATCTACGTAGTGAATGTTGGTCTGCCTGTGACCAAGACAACCTAGAGCACAGGCCGCGGCCGCTGAAACGGCACAAAGTGGATAATGCCTATTACCCTTGTTACAGAGGTGGTCGCTTGTGCAACGATTATCCATTGCCTGTGCCGGGGACGAGTTCCCTTCATCACTCCAGCGCACACTGTAAAGTAAAATGATGAAGGCAAAACCAGCCCCAACCGCCTGTGATTCTAGATTATCCCTTTCACTGTCAAGAAAACTGCAACACGATCCATTTGCAAGAGACATAGATTTTCATGAGCGGGGGCTCATGAAGATCTATGTCTTTTGCTGACACCAGTTTGTATCTGTGTTCACTGGTCGGCTTTAGTGTTGAATACAAAACATTTTTTGTAAAAAACATTTCAGACGAAAAACCGGCCTTGAGTCCACTATCACAGAGGAGATAGTACAAAGATGACAATGACCGATTCCACCCGGGTGGGTGGCCGGAGACCCCGGCTTCCATCAGAACCGTAAGCCTATTCCCAATGTGCAAAAGGCCATCGGGCCCGATGGCAATGGGTTGCTATACTTACGCTACGCATCAATAGAAAACTTTACTAAGTTCCGCGTATCATATTTTTCTAATGATAAAGATTTTGTAATTCGGATTGCACGAACAAAAGGCGTGTACTGTTCATTTGTCTTCACCGTGCTGCAAACTGCAATCGTTTCTTTATGTCTTCTTTACATTACAACCCTGTGAGCGCGACACCCCCAAAATCAAAAGTTGCAATGTGAGAATTTAACCCTTTTAGAGCCATGGGCGCATTTCCCGAATTTCGGAAGTTTTACTTAACTACATGTACCACTTGCAGGAGGTGGACTGACCATGATAATTCAAGGGTAGTGCCAGATTAGCTTGGCGACTGCATTGCTATGTGCAGACGATTACAAAAATGGAATAATCAGAGCTGTTGTCTAGTAAAAAAAAAAAAAAAAAAAAAGGCTCCATTCTTGCGTTGAGAAGTGTTTGTAGTGATGGAAACATACTTCAAACAGAGCAGCAAACACGGTGTAGCTGCATTCGCTTCTAAAACCCGTGTGCATGCAGCTACCGGTACTCAGGTACACAATACTTTTAGCTGCATGCGCAAGTAGTTTTAGACTTATTGGGGACGCACGCACGGCCAGCTATGTGCAGGAGATGGATCAGTGTTACGTGTTGATTCGTAGTCGTAGTATGATATCACACCAGACGCACGCACGTAAGGTTCTTTTAAATAAACTTCATTCAGCTGCAAACCGTCACACGTGGCTTAAGGATGTAGACCACACTGGAGTAACAGTTCCAACAATATTTTATTTCAGCGATGCGATCTCCACACAATGCATTCCCAAATGCACCAACACTGATACCATGTCTCCTCTGAAAAATGTCAACACTGGCGACACAAAGTTTCTCATACAACGTACACCACCGTTACGCTGCGTCTCTCACAATGTACACCCTATACGGGCCACGTACCTACGATAAACTGTGCGTCCCTACAACTGACAATGCATGACAATGTACACACGTGCTTCCTATCACCATCTTTTATAGTAGAACAACTTTCCAGAATAATCTAACGAATTCACACAACGCAACCAATCAGAACGAAACACGTAACTGAAACTCATAAATATTAATTTTTAAAAAGAACTTTCTAGAATAACTACAATAGTCTACACAAATTCGACTTCTAATTTCAGTCCCAAATCCCAATGTATAATGACGTCATATAAGAGTATGGCAGACCGTTCACGACCTTTCATAACACGCAAAGAACGGCTGATAATTTCACGCGCACAGGAAACAACTATGACTAAAAATAGAGCGGCTCTACTACCGCTATTCTCCGTGCGACTTTGCTAGAAGCTTCCGGACTAAACTTAGCGTATCATAACAAAACCAATTCCGCTATCTGCGCGAAGGTTAGAGAATCTTACTGAAAAGGTACGTGATTCGTAACCATGATAGCTCAAATAAATATCGAATCGTTTCCTACGATTAACACATGCATGCTCTCACAGAACAACACGACCACAATAGTAACAATCAGTCATGATAGTTCAAGGGCAGCGCCTGAGCAGTTTGGCCCTAACTGGACACTACCCTTTAACTGTCACGATCGATAGTTTTTAGCAGTTCAAATGTAGTGTCTGTTCAGTTTGGTGCACGTGTGTATGCCGGGGCAGAATGATTTGCCTCCCCCACCCCCACCCCTTCACCCCACATACACCCGTTGTTTCACTTTTAAGCTGCGAAAGGAAGGTAGATGTGCCTGAAATGAAAATGTGCCTGAAATGAAAATGTTACCTTGCAACTTTGTTTTCGGGGGTGTCGCGTTCACATGGTTGTAACGTACACGAAATTCAATGGAAAAGAATGCAGTTTGCTGCACTGTAAAGACAAATGCGCAAGCGTTCCGTTGGTGCAATCACATTTTAAAAATCCTCAGGCATTAGAGAAACATCGTCTGCAAAAAGTAGTAAAATTTCTTTCGATGCGTAGTGTATAGTAATAGACATGATCAGAGCCCACACCTGCCAACGCTAGTTAGGTTTCCAGGTGCTTCACTTCCGTAAGACGCTGGTGTTCCATGACGACGCCAACGTATCCTGCTTGGCCGTTAACCTGCTGAAAGGTCTTCTCTGCAAGGCCAAGCAGCGCCTGGGTCTGCACGGACTTTCGGAGGTGCAGAAACACGCCTGGTTCAGCACGATTGAGTGGAGCAGTCTGGGCCAGGGAACCGTCTCCAAGCCCATCACCCTCCAAGAACTTGAAAGGTACAGGACGATCTGTCATGAGTCGTAGAAGAGATGCTATCTGTACCCAATGCGCAAAAGGCCATCGGGCCGACGTCGGCCCGATGGCCTTTTGCGCATTGGGTATACAGTATCCGTGTGATCTTTGGTCACCCTCTGTTGTTTTTATACGTGTCGTGCTCGAAGCTTACAGTTTGTGCTGGACAGTGACCCCCTTCACAGCAGTGATTGAAAATGGTGAGCACGAGCCAACTGCAAGAGGCATAGACCCTCATGAGCAACCGCAGTTGCGGGGGCTCATGAAGATATATGCCGCCCTCTGACACCGCCGTGTGTCCATGTTCCTTGGGCGGCTTGGGTTCCTTGGCGATGAACAAATGACCACTGGCAGTGAGGGCGTTAACCCCGAATGCACACACCAACTAATACTGCCTGTACAGGGGGGTTAAAGTTAATTCTGTGAGCAACAGGTCTTCGGACCGACGTAGGTTCGTCGAGGTCAAAAGTATAATACAGACTGCTAATTTCTGGCACAATGTATTCCCGTCTTTGGCGATCACCACTGAGGAGTAAAATGATTTTAAAACAAACCTTCGTCGAGCTTAGCTTGGAACATAATAAATAATAATAATAATAATTAATGCGCTTATCTTATAATAATTATAACTCTAAGCGCGCACTCTCAACTCGCACACGCATACGCA
This sequence comes from Semisulcospira habei, assembly GCA_036245525.1. Classification (NCBI taxonomy): domain Eukaryota; kingdom Metazoa; phylum Mollusca; class Gastropoda; family Semisulcospiridae; genus Semisulcospira; species Semisulcospira habei. The sequence continues at coordinate 51,435,908 of BTPG01000004.1, read as the reverse complement.
CGCTTTAGACAATGACTCGCGTACCACAAATAGTGAAAAAACATTACGACGGTCAGCTTGGGGTGGGGAGTGTGGTGATATAGTGCTAGAAATGTTGAAAGAGGTGAGTTTTGAGGGCGGACTGGAAGGAGGAGAGAGAGTGTTTCTGACGGAGAGAGAGTGGGAGAGTGTTCCAGGTGGATGGACCGTAGACGGAGAAGGAGCGGGGGCCGAAAGTGCTGAGTTTGGTGCGGGGGATGAGGAGGCGGAGAGGGTCGGAGGCGGAGCGGAGAGAGCGGGAAGGAGTGTAGGGGTGAAGTAAGTTGGAGAGATAGGTAGGAGCGTAGTTGTTCAGGGATTTGTAGCAGAGAGACAGAATCTTGTATTGGATGCGTTGGGGGATGGGGAGCCAGTGAAGGAGCTTGAGCAGGGGAGTGATGTGGTCGGATTTTTTCTTTCTGAGGACGAGGCGGGCAGCATTGTTCTGGACGCGCTAGAGAGTGAGAGTGGTAGAGTGAGGAAGGCCGAAAAGGAGAGAGTTGCAGTAGTCGATGCGAGATAAGATGAGAGAGACAGCGAGTTTGGTGGCAGCTTCGGTAGTGAGGTATTTTCTGATCTGACTGATGCGGCGGAGGTGGAAATAACATGCCTGGGCTGTGGCGGAGACGAAGCTGGTCATGGAAAGAGAGGAATCGAGGATAACGCCGAGGTTCTTGACCGAGTCAGAGAGGGAGATGGGGGTGCTGTTGAGTTGAAGGTGGAGAGAGGAAGGGAGCTGGGAAAGTTTCTGGCGAGTGCCTACCAGCATGGCTTCCGTTTTGTCGTCGTTCAGTTTGAGCTTGTTTGCTGTCATCCAGTTTTTCACGTCTTCGTAGCAGTCAGCCGTGCGAGTCAGTAGTGACTGAGTGTTGTCGAGTTTGTCTTTGTCTAGTAGTTGTGAGTCGTCAGCGTAGAGGTGGTGGTGTATGTGGTGAGACTGGATGATGTTGGACAAGGGAGAGGTGTAGAGTGTGAAAAGGACCGGGCCCAGGACGGACCCCTGTGGAACGCCGCAGAAGAGCCTGACTGGGTTGGAGGAGACACCGTCAATGGTGACAGACTGCTGTTTGTCGGAGAGGTAGGAGAGAAACCAGGAGTGAGCAGAGTCAGTGATGCCAAAGGAGTGGTGAAGGCGGTGGAGGAGGATAGAGTGGTCTATGGTGTCGAAGGCGGCAGAGAGATCGGGCAGCGTAAGAAGGGAGATGTTGCCCGAGTCGGTGGAGAGAAGCAGGTCGTTAAGGATATGTAGAAGGGCTGTTTCAGTGCTGTGATGTTTGCGATAGGCAGACTGGAAGGGACTGAGGAGGTTGTTGCCGAGGTGGAGGTTGAGCTGGTTGAGGACAACCTTCTCAAGAAGCTTGGACAGGAAAGAGAGATTGGAGACTGGGCGGTAGTTCTTGAGTTCGTTTGGGTCGAGGTTGTGTTTTTTGAGGAGAGGACGGACAATGGCGGACTTGAATATATCGGGGACGGAGCCATTCTCTAGAGATGTGTTGATGATGTCGGTAATGAAGGGCAAAAGTTTTGGAAGGCCGTCCCGGTAGAGAGAAGCTGGGAGGGGGTCTAGTTCGCAGGTTTTGAAAGGCATGGACTTTATGGTCTTGAGGACTTCATCCTGAGAGACGGGGCGGAAGGACGAGAGGGGAGTGCCGGAAAAGGGGGGTCAGGAAGGCAAGGCGGAGAAGGCAGAGTGTCGAGTGTGTTGCGCAGAGTTTGGATTTTGTCGGAGAAATAGGTGGAAAAAGAGGACGGGAGTTCTTCTTTGCTGTGTGTGTTGGGAAGAGGAGAGTCTTTAGAAGTGCCTAAGAGTGTGTTCATGGTAGCGTAGAGGGTTTTGGATGAAGTGGATTCCAGGATTTTGTTTTGAAGATGTTTACGTTTGGAGTCGGAGATCATTCTGCAGACTTTGGATCTGGTGGTTTGGAAGATCTGTCTGTGAACGGTGAGGTCAGATGAGCGCCAGCGGCGTTCCGCTTGTCAGCGCTCGCGCTTGGCCTCAGCTATGTCGTCAGTGAGCCAGGGGGAGGGGTGTCGGTTGGGTATGGAGCAGGTGGTGACAGGGGCATGGGTGTATAGAAGTTTTCGAAGGGAGGAATCGAAATGGGATGCAAGATCGGGAGAGGCGGCGGGGTCCAGGAGAAGGTCAACAGCTTCGTCGAAGAAGCTCTCTCGGTTGACTTTGCCGTGCATAGACCTTGAAACAAATGCTGTGAACTGCACGGCAAAGTCAAGTCAGGTGTGAGGTCATCAACACTGCGTGTAAACTTGTTTATGGTTGGTGTCATGGGACCGCACGACCTTGACATGAGCCGGGAGGTAAAAAAAACATTTACCAGTACCAATCAGCCTCAGTATTACACGTTCCAGTGCATACCGCGGTACCTGATATAACGCGGACAGGTGGGGGATGCTTGGTTAGCAAAAGGACCCCGGGCCGACGTCAGCTTTAGCTGGCTCGCGCACAGCCGTGCGCGGACCAACTAAGGCTGACGTCGACCCGAGGACCCTTTGCTTAACTTTTCCCCCGCAACATTTATTTAAATTCAGCACCGCAATTTAACTAACGCAATCACAGATAACGCGGTCTGTGTTCATGGTTCCCGCGTACCGCGATATATTGAGGCTGATCTGTACGTATGCAGTCTTTGTCGTGTCCCTTGTGTTGGCCATTTTAGGTACAGGCGAACGGAAGAAAATGCCATGACCAGTTCGGGAATACTGGGCGTTCGTGGCTCCATCGGGACCGCAGCGCGGGACGCCACATCTGGAGAGGACTCAGACGAGGAAGAATTACAGGTGGGGGTCAGGCGTGTCTATTAGACTGGTGCCATTTTCTAGAAAACAGACATCTCAAGGCATTTCTCTTGAGCTTATGGCATGCACACAAACCAGATAGGTGAGGCTAGCGCTGGCAAAATTGTACACAAACCAAGGGGAATCACTCAGGGCAGGGGATCTAACCTTATGGCATACAGCATTTTTTTTTTTTTTTTTTACCTTTATGGTATGCTTAATTGATTTAATGAATATGCCGAGCTAAATTTTGCCTAAGTTGCCCTTGACAACGGACGAAAAAAATATGGCCGACGGGTCAAATGCAACTTTAGCGCCCAACGGTATTACGACATATATCATCATTTATTTTTTTTATGTGTATTAGTCTAAAATGTAAAATTATCATTTAATAATATGTGCTACTGGCGTGTCTCCAGAACTCACTAGTGTTGGCTATTTGACAATTGTTCAAGCTCCAGCTCATGACCTTGACACACTGCACACCGTTGTCGTGCGTTGTAAGCAGGTAGCCAGTCAACTCGGCCAACACTACGTTGTCAAGACTGTTGATGAAGCATTATACTGGAGGCACATGGAACTAAAATGGGCCAAGGCAGAGTATCAAGACTTTTTGGTCGTTAGATTAGGAGGGTCTCCATACAGTCATTAAATTCCTTGAAGTCATCGGGAAGCATGTATAGTCATCAGGGCCTTTTGAATGCGTGGATCGAAGGCAACCTGCTCGGACCAAACACTGCACAGCAAGCCATGTCTGGCAAATCGTACGCCAAAGGGATGAGAGCATTGTGGAGAATTCTGCTGCCAAAGCTGCTTAACTGAGTTTATCAGAGAAAGAGATCACGATTTTGCATAACAGATTCAGGACAAGACATCCAAAGGTGACATTTCTGGTTTGATCTCTTTGTTTCCGGAGGAAGACGTCAGTGAGAGAGTTGGAGCCCTCGTAGACTGTAACCCAAACTGGAAATTCTGGTGGACCTACATGATGATGTGCACATCCTACTGCTTTTTACCAGAGCGCAGAGAGAGGGTCTGTGGCAGTTGCACTTCCATGCCTTTAGCTTGATGCTTCCTTACTTCATGCGCTACAACCATACCAACTACGCACGGCGGGGAACGGTCTACTTTTGCGAGATCCAGTGAAAATGAGTTTGAAGATGGCAACTTCGTTGTTAAGAGATCCAACCAACCGTTTAACCAAGTAGATCCTGATCAGTGCCAGGAGTAGCTGAACAACGTCGGGAAGAAGAATGGCGGCGGTGTTAGGATCACCAAAACAAAGTCAGCACTGAGCCGCTGGGCGCTCTCCTACAACCTCAGATCACACATTGCCAGTGAGACCACGCTGATACATGGAATTGGCAGAGACGATTTGTTCACGCATAATCAATGCAACAAAGCAAGACAGAAGCTTGACCTGAAAGACGAAGACAGCCTTGTCAGGACTCTGGAGGCCTTCACTGTCTTCTGTGACAACGCATCATAACACCTGCAAAACATTGCAACAAAGGACATCGTCACAGAAGACATCGAGGATGATCTGCTGAAAGCACGTGAAAAAGGCCAGGCACAGCTGAACAGCTTTGTAGAGGAACGACTGTTGCCGGAAGGCAAAGTGGCGTTTCGGGATCCTTTGCCCAGGAACAAGTACCGCACATTTTCCTCACTCTCTGAAGTGGAACGCAAAGAAGCTCAAACAAGTGCCAAGAAAGTCATCAAAGCTGAAAGAAAGCTGGGAGAAATGTGGACTTGGCAGAAATATTGAAACATGAGCTTATGCCGGCTCCTCCAGCTCTTGCAGAAATGAATGGCGAGCATCGATCAGGATCAAAGTCACTTCTGCTAGAAGCAGTGATTGGCGACACACCTTGCCCCCAGAAATGCAGGCTGCTGACCTTGGCGAAGAGGCAACGCTCATCATTGACGGCCAAGCTCATGTGATCGCCATTGGAAAACCACCGAAAGCCAAAATATCTGGTGACCTTGCTGACACGTTTGTTGCGTCTGTGCTTCAAAGTGGAGCCACGTTCCGCCGCACTGACATTTTCTTTGACAGATACCGCGTATTTTCTATCAAAGGCTTCACACGGAAGAAAAGAGGCAAAGCTGCTCCTGCAAGGAGGGAGATACAATACAAAGACGTCCCTCTTCCTCAAAACTGGAACAGTTTCGTCACACTAGGGGGAAACAAAGCAGATCTCGCAAGATTTATGTCCCAGCAACTCATTCTGAAAGCTCTACAAAACAAGACATTCTTGTCTCAGGCGGATTCAGCAATAAAGAGCAAGTGGAGTCGTCTACTCCAGAAGTCAGTACGGAAGACCTTGAGGCCCGTCATGAGGAAGCCGATACGCGCATCATCTTTCACTGCGTGAAGAGTCACGCTTCAAGCATCGTCATTCAAGCTAGGGACACAGATGTCTTTGTGCTTCTTCTGGCACACTTTTCAAATATATCATCTCTCAAAGTGTGGATGAAGTCAGGTACTTCCAAGAAGCGCAAGTGCATTCCTATACACACAGTTGCAGCTCAGTTTGACAACATCCTGCTTGGGAGTGAAAGCTTGCCAGCTTTACATTCACTGACAGGATGTGACACTACATCTTTCCTGGCTGGCCATACAAAGAAATCATGATGGAACACTGACGTTCAAAGAACGCCATGCACTCCTGACAGCTCTGGGCAAAGGTGATCTCACGGAACAAACTTGTGCTGATGCAGAGGCCTTCATCTGCAAAATATACAGAGCAGACACCCATGCTTCGGTGGACGATTTAAGATCTGTACTCTTTGCTCAAGCCCGTCCTCGGGAAACCCTGCCCCCAACACAGGATGCCCTTTCTTTTCACATCAAGCGAGCACATCACCAGGTATCAGTGTGGCAACAAGCTGACATGCAGCACCCCGCGCTATCTCCAGTTCCAATACAATACATGTTGTCATATATGTTTATTATGCTATAGGTTTATTCTACTTCACTTACTTAGATGTGTGTGCACACTTAGTAGAATGACTGCTATACATATGTGTGTTTTGTTATTTTAGAGTCTGCTTGTTTGTGATGTATGTATGTTTTATGTGTTGATGGTCATATGGACGCTCGTCAGCTATGCCGCAAAAAATTCCTAATGTTTATGCATATGGCAATAAGTTTATCTTATACATACAATACAATACAATACAATACAATACAATAATACTTTATTAATCCCTCATGGGAAAATTCCGGAGTCCTGCATAGCACTGATTTGCTGCAGCTGCACAACACAATGCAGACGAGCCAAGTGCAAAAGCAAGACCTCAAACCTTTTATGTACTGATGCATGTAAATGCAGCACGAGTCAAAATGAATGCATGAACATTTAATTTCACGGAAACAAAACGTGCACTGCAGTGTTGGACTTTGTGAACAACACTACTGAAGTACGGCAGTGTAATATTACTTCCGCAACCCCACACACACCCAACGCAGGCACCGCCTCCACTTCCTAAGATTCCCCTTTTTAGCCAAAGACTGATAAATCTATTGCTGATGATGAAAATTTGTGCATGGGAGGATCATGTTTAGGTGATGTAACTGTTCAAGACAACAACAAAAATGTGCATATCAATATTTACTATTGTGTTTGAGCTTTCAATCAAAGTATGGACCCATAGCTATGTCAAGGCCGCGAAATGTGGTTTTTTTTTTTTTTTTTTTTTTTTTTTTTTTTTTTTTTTTTTTTGATTGCATATGAATAAATTTACTCAAAATTGTTTAATCAATGGGTGGTTCTTGGATCATTATCGTTCAGGTAATAAAGTCTTACCGTTCGCACAGCCGCCATTTTGAATATTGTATTATAACTCACAAACAACACAAAATTTCGTCCGGCATATTTCCAATATTGGATTCTGCATACCCATATCCTTCAGGAACAGTCATTGGAACATTGCTAAAGAGAAATGCCTCACACTTTTTTAAGTAAGCCCTTTTCTGGGAAATGGCCCAGTCTATATAGCCAGTCTTCCCGGTGCCATCTACATCAGTGTTTCTCAGGCCACTGTATCGCTTTTCAGAAACGTTAACCGGCGCTTACACTGCCGGTGAGCGCGAAATGATGCCTATTGCGGAAAGCAGTGCAAACTGAGTTCACCGAATAATCCCGCCAATACAAGGAGCACGGATTATAGTAGGGTAAGCAAGAGACAAGAACCTCATGAGCCCTAGCGTCTGAGGTTCTTGTCGCTTGCGGCTGGGCGGTGTTCTCGATACCTCGAAAAAAAATGTTTTGAGTACAAAGCTGATGATGTGTCATTTAATGCTCAAGACTTGTCATGCATACGAATCTGCAAAAGATTTGATATTTTTACATTTCGTTTTCCTCCCAGAAGGGGAGGTAGCACATGTCCACCTAGCGTCGGGCAGTCGAAACACCAATGGACACCAAATTAAGAGAGAATGAGCTTCGCAAACTTGATTTTGACATAAATGTACAAGTTCTATAACTTAAAATGCTAACAGCAACTAATAAAAGAATTTTATTGAGATTTTTGGATGTTAAGTACGTAACGTTTACGGTTTATGTTAACGTTTACGATCTGTGTGGGGGGAATTTTACTGGATGCAAAATTTCGCCATAAAACAATTGCATGGCGTTTTAGAAAAAAAAAAGCCCGATGTAAATAAAATGCAGTATATAACTTTCGCGTTTTGGCTTACGTGCAATAGAAAAAGTAAGTCTATGTAATGAGCCGTCCGTCGTCTGTCCGTCGTCTGTTGTCCGTAGTAAATTTTTACGTTGACTCTTTCTCGGAGACTATTCAAGCCTCAGGCTTCAAACTTGGCCAAAGGATACTTTGTGGCAAAACCTTTCTAAACATACCATTTTCAGTTACCTCTCTCAAAGATCAAGTTCAAAAGGGTCCAGAGAGGGGTAAAAAAAAAAAAAAGCCAAATTTGACACAAATTGTTTCTCCTCAAATACTATTCAAACTTCAAACCCAAACTTCGTGCAGAAATATCTGATGGTAAGGCCTTTCTATGCATACTAGTTTTGATGACCTCTCAGAAAGTCCAAGGGTCACAAGAGGTCGGCAAATGCCTGGAAATGCCATTTTTGTTAGAATTGCAGTGTTATCAAAGTTTTTGCCAACTTTTCAGTCAGATTTGGTTCAAAGGTCATGATAAGACCTTTCAATGCATACTAATATAAGTGTGTGTGTGTGTGTGTGGGGGGGGGGGGGGGAGGACGTCCAGATATAGGTTAAAGGGGCACGCCTGACCTTTTTTAATGCTTCAGTTCGCAAAAAGCTTTTACTGGGATTCAGTATACACACCCAATTAGACAGTGACCACCCTATTGTCCCACCAAATGCTTTCTTTCGTCCGTTAAAAGCGAAAAGAGGCCATCGGAATCTTGTGACTGGACACCATCAAAAGATTGTTTATGATAGGCGATGGTAGCTGACGTCATAACAATTTGATACAACCTTAGGTCATCTGCATAATTATAACCAATCAGAGACAAGATGGCGGATAGACCAGCGAAGAAAAAAAGAAAGTATCAGTCGACTCGCGCCGGCCGACAATTACAGACTCGGAATTGAAGAGAAGAAAGACAAAGAGAGACAAGATACCCCTAAGTAGAATTGACATCGGACAAGGGAATATAGAGCTTGGTTTGACCGCCCATCCGGAGTTTGTCGCTTTCTTGCTAATTGAATCAGTAAGTAATCCGGCTACGGTCTTTGTCGATCTTCCTATAGTTCCGCGAGCGCTAGTGATTTTCAGAATTCATTTTCTTCAGTAGAATTTATCTCTTACTGATTTCGCAAGATTTTAAACCTGTTTTATCATAAAGTTACGAGCTAGTTCAACAGATTTTATGCTACAAGGATCTGAAAACTACGGTGTGTGTCAAAATTGCGGCACTGACATCGCTGGTCGTGACACGTTTTTGTCTGTAAGGGCTCTCATTCACTCGATTCACAGAGGTAGTGTTTCTGCTGCGATGGTGTATTTGTCGTTTCCAGAGATGCTTTCAGTTACGTAGACTTCGATGTGTGAGATGTGAAATGGCAATGCAGAAAGTGGGTATAAATACCACTGTTCTGTTTCGTGTTTCCGAGAGATAAAGGATCAAAGGTCAAACTAGGCACCGTGGACGCTGGCTCAGTCGCTTGGCGCGAAGACCTAGTCGAACAAGCCACGCCCCCAGCACGATCGTTACTCTGGGTAGCAGGTCAAGCAGAACCCGCATTGATTTTGACAGCATAGCGAGTATGGAAGGTTTATTTTACATTCTCGTGGAAAATTATGTCAAAGGGATGCCGGAGAACATCAGTACATGTGTACCTCGTCTACAGTATTGACCGGGTTCTGCGTTGTGACGTAGGCTAGTAAATATGCACAAATTCAAAACGAGGCCGATACAGACGATAATCTGCGCTCTCGGGTACAAAAACAACACACCCACCAAACGATGAATTTCGACATTTGGCATTGTATTTACATTATAAAGCTCTAAGTTAGTACACAAAGGACCCATACATAATACTGTCAGCAGTATCTGTTGCAGACAGTTTTCTGACTGTGTTGAGATGCTTGATCCTGGGGAAAATAACTTTAATAAAGAGACATTTTGACAAACTGTTTTTCCTCCAATACTATTTTTCTATGCATACTGATTTGAATGACCCCTCGGAAAGGTCAAGGTCACATGACGTCGGCAAGACTTTTAATAATTTCAGTTTTGATAGAATTGTAGTTTTTTCAAAGTTTATGCAAATTTACGTTTTTAATCAACTTTGACATAAAGGTAGCTGATGATAACACCTTTCTATGCATACTAATTTAGTCGATTCTTTACAAAGGTCAAGGGTCACTGAGGGTTGACAAATGTATGCATATATCTTGAGAAAATTCAGATTTCGCTGGTACAAAAGTTATGTTAAGACATTTGAACGTTTGCTCATTTCAAAATGTTGGAAAGGTCAAGGTCACAAAGGTCACATTTATAATGTGGTTTGGTTATACACGTGACTCATTAGGGCTTTGTCTTTTTTGTTTTTAACTTGTTTCTATTATATTACCTATCAGCTTCATTACGTACAGTAATGTTGGTGCTTGAAAAGTTAGGCTGCATAATCAACGTTGGTAGACAGTGGGAAAAATAATACATATATATATATATATATTATATATATATATATATATATATATATATATATATATATATATATAATATATATATATATATATATATATATATATATATATATATATATTCAGGCAGAAAAACACAAAAGACAAGTTTTCAGACATAACAGAATATGTATTGGTGCAAAGAGGCCCTATAATGACTTTTATGCATGCCGCCGCAAAGCGCTGTTCACACAAACGACTACACATGTCCAGCCGACAACTGGACGAACTGATAACTCGTCGACGTGACATTTCGTCGAGCGAAACGAATGTTATAAAAGAACTAGAAACAAACAAGAATGGCAAAGTCCTTAAAGCTAACGTGGACGAGCAAGCAGGTTATAAGTCAGACCGCCTTAGCAGCCTTCAACTTTCTAACAGGTCTCTAAAAGTGTTCAGGTATCTTAATACGAGTAGAGAGGTGGCGTTTGCACTAGAGAAGTCTGTTTTAACCAAATGTATGCATTTTCTCACGTTTGTCAAAACCAAGTGACCCTTGGCCTCTACGAGAGGTCAACTAAATTGGTACGAGTTGAAAGGTCTTATCACCACCTTTGGGCCAAATTTTATTGAAAAGTTTGCCAAAACGCAAATAGGTAATAACATTCCGCAAAATTGGCATTGTATACTCATTTTCTCAACTCTCGTGGCCCTTGACCTTTCCGGGCATCCAAATTAGTACTTACTTACTTACGCCTGTCACCCCTACCCGGGTATAGGCCGTCGACGAGAGACCTCCAGCAACTCCTGTCCTGTGCTTCTCCTTCGATTCTACTCCAGGTGGTTCCCAGGCTCTTGATGTCAGCTTGGAGGTCTCGACGCCAGGAGTTTCTTGGCCTACCTCTTTTCCTCTTTCCCTGGGGGTTCCATGACAATGCCTGCCTAGTGATACTGGAAGCTGGCTTTCTCAGGCTGTGACCGATCCATCCCCATCTTCTTCGCCCAATTTCATTCTCTGCTGTTATCTGCTCTGTTCTTCCCAGAGTCTGAAATTGCTGATCTTCTCTGGCCAGTGGATTTTCAAAATTCTTCTAAGGCAACTGTTCATGAAGGTCTGTACTCTGTTGACTGTGGTTTTTGTCAATCTCCAAGTCTCTGCTCCATATAGGAGAACTGCTTTTACATTGGAGTTGAAAATCCGGACTTTGGTGTGTTGTGACAGCTCTCTGGAGCTCCACACTTTTTTAACTGGAGAAAGGCTGCTCTGGCTTTACCGATTCGTGCTCTGACATCTGCATCAGTGCCGCCTTTTTTGTCTATGATGCTCCCGAGATAGGTGAAGGACTCCACCTCCTCCAACGGGGTGCCAGCAAGCAAGATTGGTTCTTCCCTGGTTGTGTTCAGCCTCATTGTCTTTGTTTTCTGTTTGTGAATGGTGAGGCCCACTTGGGACGAGATGTCAGCAAGCCTCGTGGTCTTGTCCTGCATTTGTTGATGAGTGTGGGACAGTAATGCCAAGTTGTCTGCAAAATCGAGGTCGTCAAGCTGTGTCCACAGTGTTCACTGTATTCCACTTCGTCTGTGCTCTGTGGTCATCTTCATGACCCAGTCTATGGCCAGTAGGAAGAGAAACGGAGACAGCAGACACCCCTGCCTGACACCAGTTCTGACCTGGAGCTCCCTGGTGAACTGCCCTTCGTGGATCACGCGACATGTCATGCCATCATAGCTGCTCTTGATCAGGCGGACGAGCTTTGTGGGTACACCGTAGTGACGTAGGAGTTTCAACAGAGTCTCTCGGTCCACGCTGTCAAATGCTTTCTCATAATCCACAAAGTTGACGTACAGCGGGGAGCTCCACTCCAGAGACTGTTCCACGATGATGCGGAGAGTGGCGATCTGGTCTGCACATGATCGGTTCTTCCTGAATCCTGCTTGCTGGTCTCTCAGCTGGGGGTCAACGGAGCTCTTCATTCTCTCTAGGATGATCCTGTTGAAGACCTTTCCTGGTACTGACAGCAAGGTGATTCCTCTGTAGTTGGAACACTTGCTGAGGTCGCCTTTCTTGGGAAGCTTGATTAGGTACCCCTCCTTCCAGTCAGCTGGCATCACCTCCTCTTCCCATATCTTTCCAAACAGTGGGTACAGCATCTCCACTGTTGTCTCTAGGTCTGCTTTCAGAGACTCCGCTGGGATGCCATCTTGCCCTGCTGCTTTGCCATTCTTCAAAATGCCACTGCTTTTCTGATCTCTTCCCGGCTGGGTCTGTCACAGCTGATGGGTAGGTCGGTCTCTGCCGGCTGGATGTCTGGGGGGTCGGGTGGGCTAGGTCTGTTCAGTAACTCTTCAAAATACTCGGCCCATCTGTCGAGTTGGTCTGCTCTGTCTGCAATAGGCTTGCCTTCTTTGTCTTTTACTGGTCTTTCTGTATGGCCATACTTACCCGACAATCTTCTGGTAATGTAAAGCTGTTTCATGTTGCCGCTGCCTGCTGCCTTTTCTGCCTCTGCTGCCAGGCTGTCTTGTCTGCCCTGATACTCCTCTTCACCTCGCGGTTGGCTTCCGAGTATTCCTCCTGTGCCCTTACTTTGGCTGCTCTCGTGCGACTGTTGTTGACCGCTGCTTTCTTCTGCTTCCTCGCTTCTATCTTCTTCAAGGTCTGTGCCGACAGCCAGTCCTTGTGGTGGTGTTTCCTGAACCCTACAGTGTCTTTGCAGGTTGAGTTCAGCGCTTCTCTAACTGCCTTCCACTGCTGCTCTGTGGTGACCGCCTCCTGTTCATTTACTAGCTCCTGTAGCGCTTGAAACCGGTTGGACAGTACCAGTTTGAACATCCAAATTAGTATAATAATAATAATTACGGTATTTATAATGCGCTTATCTTATAATAATTATAACTCTAAGCGCGCACTCACAACTCGCGCACGCATGCGCACGCTTTAGACAATGACTCTCGTACCACAAATACATGCGTAAAACAGCTTACTAACAACTATACCTGTACTTAGTCTAGGTTTGAAGCTGTAGATAGTAAGTCAGGGGGGAAATGGCCATTTTGTTTACCTATTACCTAAACTCTTGTGATCCTCGACCTTCTCAAATGGTCATTCGAATTTGTATGCATAGCAAGGTATTACTTACCATCATTTACCTTTATACCGTCCAAGTTTCGGTTTAAAGTTGTGAATAGTATAGGGCTCGGGGAGTTAACCGCGTTGCCTAGCAGCGTCGGCGCGTCAGCCGCCATCTTAAGAGGATACGATAGTCATGAGATAGTAGCGAAATAGTGTTTCAACACGTTTTTCTTCATCTTTCTTCCTTTTTGAAAACAAACAAAAACAGATTCTGATGAGCGGTTTCCTACAGAGATGGCAAGACTTCCTGTTGTAACTTAATGCTTATAGTACGCCAGGACGTTCCTGACATTACAAAAACAGGGATTTCCCTATGAGCGCTTAGTCCCGTTTCCTCACAAGATGGCCGCCACGACTGGCGTGATGACGTCAGCTTCAGTCCCGAGCCCTATTGAGCACAGACAATTTTTTGGTGGTCAAAATACCTGCTATATTGAGCGCAATTGTCTTACCACAAAGTATCTTTGGGCCAAGTCTGAATGCCCAAGTCTGAAGACCTTGGCTTCAATAGTCTCCGAGAAAATGCCAACTATAATGTTGACCACAGACAATGGTCGCTGGACAATGGCGGACGGTGGACGAACAGACGACTGCGGACAGACGGGCGACCACTAGCCCGCTACACAAACTCAATAAAGCTATCGCTATCGCAAGTGATCCAACAACGTAAGATTGAAGAGCAATCTTGCCCTGGACTCTACCAGTGTGACATCCATGGGCAGTCGAAGTCAATGGCGGGCCTAAGGCACGACACAAACCACACTGTCCTAGCCAACAGTCAGCAGCCGGTTGACCACCAGCGACTGATAGTAAGGTTCCGCCGAGCCCACGAACAGCTTGACGGCAGAAAATAAGTTCACTGAATTCTTTTACTCAATTTTTCGGAAAATAAAACAACCGGTCAGTCGAAGAAAGAAAATTTGGACACGAAGCCGAAAGATCACACATTTTTGCTCAGATGTGTAGCTCAGAGTCGTAAAAATGCAAGTGTTTTTTTTTTTTTCAGTTATGCCACACCCCTTTCCTGCACGTGTTGAAACCTAGTCATGTGAACACGTTTTCTGTGCTGTACGGCGAATTAATTGTTGGTGCGTATTGTAGGACACGAAGCTCTTCGACTGTCTCACGAACTTTGGCCGTTAATTATTCACTGTGTGGAAATAATTTGGCAAATGGGGTATAGTATGCGTGGAACTGCTCCAATTTTCTCTTTATTCATTGACGACACAAGCTTGGGGATTTTGTAGCAGCTGTTTCCATGGCGGGCACAAAATGGGGGCATGAAATCGGGCACTTTCAGCCTATTTAACAACATTCAAGAAAGAGGAATTAATCACAACCAATGATATTTTGGTGAATATTTCTTTATTATGTCTCAAACAAACACTGCATTTCAGAAACAGCACATCTTGAAACAAATGCTAGGAGTTTTCTTTGTTTTGTTTTGAAAGTACGTTACCCCCCTTTGGGCCATGCTTCTGAGAACTACCCATATAGTATCGTTCCGTGCAGGAGTTGGAGGACATCAAGGTAAAAACGCAGATCCCCTTGGACTTCAATGTCCCGCTGTGTGACGAC